>JAHLJT010002993.1:0-10490 GCA_031308135.1 Acheta domesticus | reverse complement strand
GTTCGGTTGCTCCACTGCCTAATTGCCAGATTGCCTGTTTACGCGATTGTCCGATTACCTGATTGCCCGGTATCACGACATCCCGGTTGCCCGACATCCCGGTTGCCCGACATCCCGGTTGCCCGACATCCCGGTTGCCCGACATCCCGGTTGCCCGACATCACGGTTGCCCGACATCCCGGTTGCCCGACATCCCGGTTGCCAGACATCCCGGTTGCCAGACATCCCGGTTGCCAGACATCCCGGTTGCCAGACATCCCGGTTGCCAGACATCCCGGTTGCCAGACATCCCGGTTGCCAGACATCCCGGTTGCCAGACATCCCGGTTGCCAGACATCCCGGTTGCCAGACATCCCGGTTGCCAGACATCCCGGTTGCCAGACATCCCGGTTGCCAGACATCCCGGTTGCCAGACATCCCGGTTGCCCGACATCCCGGTTGCCCGACATCCCGGTTGCCCGACATCCCGGTTGCCCGACATCCCGGTTGCCCGACATACCGGTTGCCCGACATACCGGTTGCCCGACATCCCGGTTGCCCGACATCCCGGTTGCCAGACATCCCGGTTGCCAGACATCCCGGTTGCCAGACATCCCGGTTGCCAGACATCCCGGTTGCCCGACATCCCGGTTGCCAGACATCCCGGTTGCCAGACATCCCGGTTGCCCGACATCCCGGTTGCCAGACATCCCGGTTGCCAGACATCCCGGTTGCCAGACATCCCGGTTGCCAGACATCCCGGTTGCCAGACATCCCGGTTGCCAGACATCCCGGTTGCCAGACATCCCGGTTGCCAGACATCCCGGTTGCCAGACATCCCGGTTGCCAGACATCCCGGTTGCCAGACATCCCGGTTGCCAGACATCCCGGTTGCCAGACATCCCGGTTGCCAGACATCCCGTTTGCCAGACATCCCGGTTGCCAGACATCCCGGTTGCCAGACATCCCGGTTGCCAGACATCCCGGTTGCCAGACATCCCGGTTGCCAGACATCCCGGTTGCCAGACATACCGGTTGCCAGACATCCCGGTTGCCCGACATCCCGGTTGCCCGACATCCCGGTTGCCCGACATCCCGGTTGCCCGACATCCCGGTTGCCCGACATCCCGGTTGCCCCGACATCCCGATCTCCGATTGCTCGATTGCGCTATTGCGCGATTGCTCGATTGGCTTGGACCGCATGATTGCCACTGATTGCCACAACTGATTGCACGATTGTCAAAATTGCACGATTGCCCTAGTCGCATCGGTTGCCCCGGAATCGTCCATTGTCCGATAACTCCCATAATCGCGATTGCCTGAAGATGCCCCTCAGATCTCCCGCTGTCGAGATTTGGTAATTCCGGGCGCATAAACAGACTACGGTCATTTGTCCCCTAAGAGTAGTGCATGTATTGTATTCACGGGAGATCGGCGCTGATCTTCCCCTCTTGGATTGTCCCGCATCGACCCCTGTCAGTTCGCTGAATTTTCTCCAACCTGCCACCTTCCTCCAGCGGAGCACCGCTCCAGCCAGAGCAAACCCTAAGCTCCCGACATGTGTGGTAGTTTATTGCACGTAAGTGTGTGTAAGAATGTTTGGACAAGACGCGGGAAGGAATAATCGCGCTTGATCCTTGATAGCTCGTGTATTAGCGTATTGATCCGGCATCCGCTTGGGACTGCTCGGAGAAACCATGGAAACAACAGCTCAGAGCAGTTGACCGCTAGAATTCTTCTCCAGGCAGTGGTTGAATTCGACCTAGCTATGTAGCGAGTGTCGACAATCCTGCTACCGCCGGGACTCGAACCCTAGGATCTTCCGGTCAGAAGCACTTCAATGACATCTCTTGTTGCCCTGAGCCACCAAAACCGGTTCACTCACTATTAACCACTGGAAATATGATGAACGTCATGAGCATTCAAACAAACTTCCTGTTTTTTTTTAAATAGAATACCAATTAGCGAAGCAAAAAACGGTTTGGGCCCTTATATTTTGACGTTCACAATTCGGTATATAATAACCAAAATAATATTCCAAAACTTCTAAAGTAATTCTATTGCCTTGATACCTAAGTCGAAAGGAACGTTAACAATAGTTTATCAGTGAATTTGTGTAAAACCATTATTTTTAACAAACATTAAAAGGAACTGTAAAAATTTTTACGTTAGAAATCTTAGCGAACCATCAACTTTAGTGTGTACTTGCATGTCCATTTTCACACCTTCATATGTGTTTATGATATGCTTTTGAAATCAAACAATCAATTTTGAGAGACCCAACTACCTAAATTTATATTTTCAAATATAAATACGAGCAATTGCAATTATGTATTACTACGAACATGCTAATAGTTCAATACAAATAAATATTCAATTAAGAAACCATCAGAAACCTTTAACAAAGTTCTGCATTACTGACTTGAAGGTTACTCAAACTATTTTATTTACGGGGAAACGTATAATGTACAAAAAAGAAAAGGAAAAAGAAATTCTTGTTAATTGGTTTTATGAATTCTTACATTTTCAGTTTATTATATTTCCCATAATAATTACTTATATGAGTACGCGACGATTTTTAAACCCTAAAAAAAGAAAGGGCAGTTAACAATGTTCCGGCATTTATGGATCTGCCAGTTTTCCGTAGAGTGTGACTTGACCACAAACTGCCTGCCTGCCACAAACTGCCAAACTGCTACGGATGCCTAGACCTTAGGATGCCAACCCTGAAATTCCCTAGCTGTTTCACTACTTTTCGCATGCAGACAGTGCGTGTCGTCCTTCTTTACTGTGATCTCTGATTGACCGGGAAACAAAGGGTGGTTCATGTGAAAAGGACTGTGGGCATTGGCAAGCTTGAAAAACAAATACAGTCACGAGTCAGCGAACAGCTCATGTCGTCGATCTTTGAACTTGGACTCTGCAATGAAAACATGTCTATTCACTATTCAAGTTGGAGAGGCGAGTTTACCAGAGGTTCTGTTAGATTCGCCCTGGGCAATGGTGAAGAAATCAGACAAATGTATTTACAGTATGATGATAATTGTAACTTTCATTTCACAAAAAATGTGTACATATCTCATTGAAACGTGTACATATCACGTATCACGTTCGTATCTCACTGAAACAGTATGCATATGTATACCTACAGTATTAATGCCACAACGATCGAGGAGACACTATCCTAGAACAAGAGAACATATGTCGCTAAAATATCGGAATGTTTAATACTCAAATACTTAAGATTTTGTAGGTTCGTTGAAAGCACGAAACATTACTGTGGATATTACATGTAATGTCTGAGCCCGAGGACATTTGATCTGCGATGGCCTACCTCATTTATTTATTTTTGTGTTGGTTTATCTGAAAACCCACTACCTAATGGGTATATGAAGGCGAAAGGCGGTAAGTGTAATTACGATAGAGAATTCGAGAAAATAGAGGCAGGAGAGCCCTCGGATAATCTGACGATAGTGGCCACGAATTTCACTAGAATTAGCCATGGTTCAAACCACGGCCCCAGCGACAGAAAGCGCATGCGCTAGCCGTTACGCCACGAGCCCCCTCTCCCCCCCACAATTCCCACCTTGGGCCGGCGCGGGCGGTGCCCACGCACCCGAGGCCGCGGGCGATCATCGCGGGGCGACGGCCGTGATGGGCGGGCAGCTCGCGGGACTTATATCCCCACGTACAGAGCGTACAGTCTGTACATAGCATTACGCAATGTACTCCGGAGCAAAGCAGGGGCTTACGAATTTAATTAAAGCACAAGTCCCGATAACCAATATCTTGGATCCAGAAAGGAGGCGCCTTGTCGTGTCCCCGATAATTTTAACGAACTTCTATCTTAAGCACCTAATAAATATTAATGAATTTCATCGCAGCTGCGCCCTGCGCTCAGATTATGACGTCGAAGGCTCCAATACTAACGCCTGCCCCTTACCCTCCATGTAATCATGAAAGGTCACTTCGGGCACAGTCCTCGGCGATACCAAGATCCTCGCGTCGGGAGCTCCCCTGCCGCCCGTGATAAGGGCCACACAGAGCGCATTTGCGCCTCTGACCATAATAAGTATCTCCCCTCCACCATGTACTTACAAACAGGAGTGGGGGATGTAGGCTATATATGTTCTAAGAGAGATATTGTAAAGGAGAGTTCACAACCATTTTCGACTTGGTAATAGAAAATTTGTATAACCTGTATTTTTAGGCACTTCTGTAATAAAACTCGTGTGTGTTCTCACTCTCTGAGTTTCATTTCACTAAGTCTGTCTGGAGAACTGTCGACTGTTGCCATCGACGTATTTTACTGGGGGCTCAGCCGGGATGGCAGGTGTCCAATAATTGCAATACGGGAAGACATTAAGCGAGCTAATCGTCAGTAGTAACCTCTTCACAATTAGAGGCGTTCAAGACTGCGACTTGCCGCGCCCATGGCTGGCCGCTGTCTCGACGACGTCCACGACGAGCACGCGGTCTTCATCGCCATTGCAGAGGACTTCTTAAGGCCAGCCGATCGGCCAGCAGTAACCTCTTCACCCATTAAGAGGCCTTCGAGTCTGCGACCTGCTGCGCCCTGCTGCCATCCACTTCGGACCGGCCTGGTGATCAACGGAACCTGAGAGAACGTCCCACTTCAGACGCAGGATGTTGGTCTGGATCCTCATCTCTTCAATGCTGTAAGTGAGACTTCACACCGCTGTGTTAATGAGTGCAGTGCTTAGCTACAGTAGTCAAAGAGCTATTTTTGGTTATCGTGCATTTTCCATTAAGCAAAATTCAGAAGTGCAACGTTTACTTATAGAAGTGCAGTAGTTAAACGCAATAGTTTAAAAAGCTACTTTCGTATCCTGCATTTTTATAACCTGTGAACCAGAAGTAAATTATATAATTCATTTCATTTTGAAAGTAACCACTTAGAAAATTAATTTTAATTTTAAAGATTATCTTAATTGAATATTTTAAGGAATTTATTCCATAACTTAAGGTAAATTTTATTTACATACTGGCGCAAGGCTTCGAACCCACTCAACAAAGGGGAAATGGCACACATTAATCTGTTGCCAGAATTTAACGGTACTTCCGACTGTAATTTAGATTATTTCTTAGTCCAATGCGAGATTCTTTTCTTGCGAAATTTTCATAGATCTCCGGAAACGTCCCGAAGGCAGAACTAACTAATATGTTCCTTTTCAATGTAGTAAAAGCCAAAATCAAAGGCGAAGCACAATCAGTGCTCGATGTCGAAACATAATTCGAATTTCGAAAAGACTAAAGGAAAAGTTAATAAGAAAATACGGAGACGCTCGCGACGAACACATCTTGTTCCGCGAAATATCCAATTGTTGTCAAAAACGCAATGAAAATTTCCTGGAATATCATGACCGATTAAATCAACTACTCATTAAGTACAAAGTACATTAAAATTGAATCATCAAAACCCATTCTAGAAATGAAGTTACAGGAAGCAGACGGAAAAGCTTTAGGCGCTTTCCGAGCAGGTATCCTTAACCCATATCGCGAATACCTTAGGTACGCACAGATTACAGACCTCTCTCAAGCTCTTCGTGCATGCCGCGATTATGACAACGTACGAGGCATACGAAAACTACATGATCATGCGCAACAACCAAAACAAAATCTTCCAACTCCCAACCAACAGGTTAAACAAATCAACGTCCCCGTTTAATTTCAGAAGTAGCTTCCCACACCTTTTACGCATTCTAATTTTACTCCAGTATGCGCGTTTTCAGCCAATGTCACATCGACCTGAACCAAGTAGAGTCTTGCCACCGCATGTAAGTCATCCGCAAAATCACACGCAGCAAAATTCGCATCGTTCTCCTCTTATTAGGCCTCCCCAATTTCGACCACCTGTAGGTCAGGGAAGACCATATCCACAATCCCTTGCAGATTGGAAGAATGCATGACCCGCCGAATCAACAGCAAAGGTAATAGACAGACTCCCATGTCAGGTGTTTCCACTATCAGACAAAACGCGAATTACCACTACAATGACAATCAGATTGACCATACTGACTATAGCGGACAGAATTATGAGGACACCTATGACGAAACCTCTTCAGAAGTATGACTACTATTATCCAGAGCAGACAAATGAGAACTTCGAAACTAGCGAATTCGTGAACCAGGATTTTCGCGAGGTTGCGTCATCAATACCAAAGACTTGAATAATATACACAATGCCCCAGAACTCCCTTTCATCACGGTTGTTTGGTCTAAAAGATCTTAATTGACACCGGCGCCAGCAACTCTATGATAATCCGAACCCCGCTTACGAAATGTTTTCCTGAATATCTTTTTAAGGAAAATTTTTGCATCCAGTCCATCCATGCTAAAACAATAGGAACGGACAACGTACGCTATCAGATATTTCTGAGTACGGTCTGGACTCGCCTATTAATTTTAGAGTAATTCAGTGGCACAATTATTTGATGCCCTCATCGTTCTTCAGATTTTGCACGTCTGAAAGCAATAATCGATTACGGTACTAATACCATCACCCTAGGGGATAAGAAGATCCCACTCTATTTTCATTCCCCGCTTAAACAAAAACAGTATAGATCGAACAGAATTCTCACGATCATACGATCCCAGTCAATAGTAAGCGAGGAGAAATATATGTCTCCGCTTTTGTGCACGACAGCTATTGTTTCTCCGACTTCGAAGAGTACGTCCCCGAATACCCGAGGGAATGCTTTTCAGATGTTGCATTTGACCGGTCCGACGTACGTCGAACAATTAGATAACCTCAATGAAACAACCACTGGAGGAATCTAATTTTGAGATTAAGAACATGAAAGGCGAAACTAAACTATGTCGCCGACGCGCTGTCTCGCATAGAAATTAATGTCAATGATGAAGACGCTAAATCAGACATTGCTACCGTCCCGGACAAAGACTATCAACAGGAAATTGACTGCCAGACGATACATTCTAATCAAGAAGATCCTATCTTCACCCTAAGAATGTCAGAAAGATCCCTCAATCAAAATAAGAAACCAATTATTTGTCTCATTTAGTAAAACTTCAGGTTACTCCACAAAATCACTCTTCAAAAGAAAACAAAATTGTGAAAGTTAGAGTCACAAACCACAATTTGCTTCAGGATCTACAAAATCTCCTCCCTCAAAATTATAATTCCGAAGCGAGAAATACGCAGTATATTTCGATGACATTACGGATCGAATATTCCCGTCATGAGAACGTGGCCAAAAACTTTACAGTCCGAATTGGTTAATATTAAACGCCACCATAAATGGTAGTATAAAATGTCCGAAGAACTATAAACATTAAAAACAACAACTAGTCGCGAAATAGCCACAGTGTTCAACGCACAACGGCATTACGGAAACGATCGAGCACCTTCTACTCAGAACGAAATATTACTGGCCTCACCTACAGGTACCGCAGGTCAGAGACGCATATCATAATTGCGAACTCTGCCCAGAGGAAAACAAGTACGAGCTGCCACCCGAATAAAGTGCCGAACGAAGGACCTATTACGTCTCCCACACCGTTTTCTTCCATTCACGTAGATACCCTTCCACTTCGAAGGAGAAAGAATACTCAAAATATAGACGGTATTTTCGAAGTATGGTCAGGCGTACCCATTACCGGATGGTACAGGGTACTCAGTACTCTGGAAACTGAACAGTTCTTTTCTCACCATGGATTTCTCTACAAATAACACACAGACCAAAGGTACCGAATTTCAAAACAAACTGATTGATGATTTTTGTGCCAGGATCTCACAACATCACTTAACATGCCACGACACCTCTGAACTCTTCGTCAAATTCGCCCGTAGAACGATTTAATTCGACTATGCTAGAAAAAATGAGAATTCTTAGAGGCAAAGACAGAGCAGTCCCCTAGCGCATATTGAATTGACGCAATCACGCTGTACAACTCTTCTATTCACTCCACCACCAAGAAAACCCCTTTACTGGTCACGATAGGATCCCATTACTAATGCGTTAGACCACATTTTCGTACCTACAACTGATCTAGAGGAATATATCATTAACAAAGAAACGCAAGTCCGAGAAATGGCTGCTTGCAATCCCCAACCAGAGAAGACGTCTTTCCTCCATGAATATCGAGTAAATGACACTGTTTACGTAAAAGACCCGCTGACGCGTAACAAAAAATCCAAAAACTTGTATCGCGAAGGCCTAGTGGTGAAAACCGAAACCAACAAAATCCACTGCAAAATGAAAAACGGAAAAATCCATGTCAGACATATTCGCCACGTAAAACCTAAGCGAAAATGTTCTGTTACAGAACCGGAGACCGATGTGACGGGATGAAAACGAAATTAATTGAAACTCAAGGATTCTACGCTGACGCCCTCGGCCCAGCAGTCATCGTAGATAACTACCACAAGTTTATGTTCCATTTCAACTTAACCACTTTAACAGAAACGTTCTCCCAGATAAGAAACACCACCGACTCCTTGAATACTAAAAGTAATAATACATTTCCCTTCTTGTCTTACGAGATATCGATGCTACTAAAAGAGGCTGAAAAGGAACTTTCAAAATTACTCCCCACACGCAATAGAAATAAAAGAGGTCTTGTCAATGGACTAGGAAAAATTATAAAATTTATTTCAGGAAATTTAGATCAGGAGGATTACGATACGCTTGAGGCACAAATTACCGCCTTGCAAAGCGACAGAGATCAGGAAATACGACATGTTAATAAACTAGTCTCGTTCAGTAATTCTATCACTCACAAATTCGTAAATGAAATGAATCACATAAATTTAAACATGGGGCTAATTCAGCAAATATTGTCAAAGCAGGATTTCAAAGTAGACCTTTTAGAGCAGTATCAGTACACTACGATGTGTTTAAGAAGATTCTTGAAGATTCTACGAACTCTAGAAAATACCATAAGTTTGTCTTTCCATGATATCACGAACGTTCAGTTGTTCTCCAATGAAGATGTTACCAATGTAATGAACCATCTGTATGCGGTTTATCCTGTCAAATCTATTGTTCATAGTGACCCTTACCATGTTTTTGAGAACCTCAAATTCACAAAGAGCCAGGTTGTCATAATAGACCAAGGATTGGTCGTAATATTATCAGTACCAACTACTGATGGTAATAATTATCACTTGTACGCAATCACACCTGTGCCTACTATTAATAACGTCGTGTTAATTCCTTCCGAGAGGAATTATCTCCAGGGCCCTACCTCTAAATGGTCCACGGAAGATTGCATAAAAGGTACATTAACATATGTTTGTGCTAATTACAATGTGAGAGTTACCAGTTGTAATCTGACGAAAACAACAGGATGTGATTTCGCACAGGTAACTAATGATGTAAAGCTGTTTCAACTTCTTAACAAAAATGACATCCTATTTTTCTCATCTCTTAAAGAAATTGTAATACAAACTTGCAATAATAACCAAACTTCGGTAGAACTACAAGGTTCATATCTAATCTATAGTAATGTAAATTGTCCTATATCAGCAATGAGTACCACATTAGAACCAAAGTCAACCACTCATGTCATGACGTTTCCACTTGTATATGTGTATAATGAACATGATGTAAAACTGAAAATTCAATTTCATCCATCCCACCTCGATGTAAATAAACTAAAATTAGACTTAATTCCCATCACACCCACTCCTATTTTGTGGAAACAATTTAATGTAGTTGATATTGGTTTCGTATTGTTTATTTTATGTTTTGTATGTTATGTGTGTAGAAAAATGTTGTACAAGGTACTTCTTAAATTGGTGGTACGTCGGGAGAAAAAACAAATCCCCGAGGACGGGGAAGCGGATCTGGTGGGGGAGGACTTATATCCCCACGTACAGAGCGTACAGCCTGTACATAGCATTACGCAATGTACTCCGGAGCAAAGCAGGGCTTACGAATTTAATTAAAGCACAAGTCCCGATAACCAATATCTTGGATCCAGAAAGGAGGCGCCTTTTCGTGTCCCCGATAATTTTAACGAACTTCTATCTTAAGCACCTAATAAATATTAATGAATTTCATCGCAGCTGCGCCCTGCGCTCAGATTAGACGTCGAAGGCTCCAATAACTAACGCCTGCCCCTTAACCTCCATGTAATCATGAAAGGTCACTTCGGGGCACAGTCCTCGCGATACCAAGATCCTCGCTTCGGAGCTCCCCCTCCGCCCGTGATAAGGGCCACACAGAGCGCATTTGCGCCTCTGACCATAATAAGTATCTCCCCCTCCACCATGTACTTACAAACAGGAGTGGGGATGTAGGCTATATAGTTTCTAAGGAGATATTGTAAAGGGTTCACAACCATTTTCGACTTTGTAATAGAAATTTGTATAACCTGTATTTTATTCACTTCTGTAATAAAACTCGGTGTGTTCTCACTCTCTGAGTTTCATGTCACTAAGTCTGTCTCGGAGAACTGTACGAAACGTACAATCGAACGTAAATTTTACTCGGGTATTTCCACGATCCTTTTAAATCCCGCCGCCG
>JAHLJT010002992.1:20000-25141 GCA_031308135.1 Acheta domesticus | reverse complement strand
AGGAGCTCAGAGCTTGTTCCGTTGGGGCAGTGCCCCTCTGGTGGGAGATACCGGATGGGCAAAAACGCAGCTAGTCGACGGTAAATCGGTGCCTGATCTCGCCATTCGCGGGAGAAGATCACAGTCACCACCCGATGAAAAACATGCACCGCACTTACGGGACTAATAACCCTAGAAGTTGTCGCGCCGAATCGCTAGTCAATCAACCGTTCCAATCCTTTCCATCTGTCCTCGCCCCCCTCCTGCCTGCTCCGCCCTTTCCTGTACAACCCTCTTCTGAACTGCCGTTTCTGTCGTCTCCTGACTTTCCTTATCCCAACCCGTCGTGCCAGTTGAGCGGATGCGAAAAGATTCTCAGAGATCTCCAAGCCCTTGCGCCCCTCTCTACCACGTCCCCAACCACACAGTCCGTGTTATTCTCGCTGCGCTGCGCGCGCTCAGTCGATTTTTCCCGCTTCTCTCCTTCGTTTCACGCACCTCCCACCCTATCTATTCATTGTTCTTCCCCTCTCCTCTTTTCTCCTCCCACACTTGTCCTTCCTCCTCATTTCTCGCCATTTACTGTCCCATTTACTCCGCCCTTCCTTCCTGCTCCACTTCACCGCACATTACCGCCCCGCACATTACCCTTGTCCACATTCACCGCTCTTCTTCCACCAAGCTTCATCCCTCTCCGCCTCCCTACCCCACTTCGCCTCGTCTCACTCAGCTCCGCGCCGGCCCGCTCTACGCTACTGTGATTCTCCCTCTGTAGTAGACTCCGCTCCTCCCCGCTTCGCCCCGTTCTACTCCGCTCCATTCAGCCTCGCTTCCCTCCACCCTTTCTGTAAAACCAAACACCAGACTAATGCCGAAGCAGCGCTGTAACAAACGGGCAACGGACCGCGCGCGATCTTTCCTACCTCTTCCTTGTCCTATCTTCACCCCTTACCCCCATGAAACGGTCAGGAGCTCAGAGCTTGTTCCAGTTGGGGCAGTGCCCCTCTGGTGGGGAGATACCGATGGGCAAAAACGCAGCTATGGTCGACGGTAAATAAACGCGGTGCCTGATCTCGCCATTCAGCGGGAGAAGATCACAGTCACCACCCGATGAAAAACATGCACCGCACTTACGGGACTAATAACCCTAGAAGTTGTCGCGCCGGAATCGCTAGTCAATCAACCGTTCCAATCCTTTCCATCTGTCCTCGCCCCCTTCCTGCCTGCTCCGCCCTTTCCTGTACAACCCTCTTCTGAACTGCCGTTTTCTGTCCGTCTCCTGACTTTCCTATCCCAACCCGTCGTGCCCAGTTTGAGCGGATGCGAAAAGATTCTCAGAGATCTCCAAGCCCTTGCGCCCCTCTCTACCACGTCCCCACCACACAGTCCGTGTTATTCTCGCTGCGCTGCGCCGCTCAGCCGATTTTTCCCGCTTCTTCTCCTTCGTTTCACGCACCTCCCACCCTATCTATTCCATTGTTCTTCCCCTCTCCTCTTTTCTCCTCCCACACTTGTCCTTCCTCCTCATTTCCTCGCCATTTACTGTCCCATTTACTCCGCCCTTCCTTCCCTGCTCCACTTCACCGCACATTACCGCCCCGCACATTACCCTTGTCCCACATTCACCGCTCTTTCTTCCACCAAGCTTCATCCCTCTCCGCCCTCCCTCACCCCACTTCGCCTCGTCTCACTCAGCTCCGCGCCGGCCCGCTCTACGCTACTGTGATTCTCCCTCTGTAGTAGACTCCGCTCCTCCCCGCTTCGCCCCGTTCTACTCCGCTCCATTCAGCCTCGCTTCCCTCCACCCTTTCCTGTAAAACCAACACCAGACTAATGCCGAAGCAGCGCTTGTAACAAACGGGCAACGGACCGCCGCGCGATCTTTCCTACCTCTTCCTTGTCCTATTCTTCACCCCTTACCCCCATGAAACCGGTCAGGAGCTCAGAGCTTGTTCCAGTTGGGGCAGTGCCCCTCTGGTGGGAGATACCCGGTATGGGCAAAACGCAAGCTAGTCGACGGTAAATCGGTGCCGGATCTCGCCATTCAGCGGGAGAAGATCACAGTCACCACCCGATGAAAAACATGCACCGCACTTACGGGACTAATAACCCTAGAAGTTGTCGCGCCGGAATCGCTAGTCAATCAACCGTTCCAATCCTTTCCATCCGTCCTCGCCCCCTTCCTGCCTGCTCCGCCCTTTCCTGTACAACCCTCTTCTGAACTGCCGTTTTCTGTCCGTCTCCTGACTTTCCTTATCCCAACCCGTCGTGCCCAGGGATGGCAAAGAAAACTATCGATGTTTTTTAAAACATCGATGTTTTCCACCAGAAACATCGATACTTTGCTTTCGATGTTTTCTTCACATCGATGATTTTTAATTTTTTTATATAAAAATGTACGGCGTTAGAACAATCCACATGAACATCGAAGTTTTAGATCATCCTCTTTATCACGCTACACATTTCACCTGTGTAATCTGAGGAAGTTTGGGAGTTTCTGGCATTACGAGTGTATGTATTGCTAGGCGTGTCATTGCCTGAAACGAAAGTGGTGTTAGAAATGGCCTTCAGACGTTTGACGAGTCGTGAACCAGAACCAGCCTCATTCCACTGAAACCAGGGTAGTCCCACAGGAAAATGTGATGTGTGACCAATCATTGCTTCCCAAACTGCCACGAGTTTCACTATATTAAAACGGATAGGAAAATATCATGTTTATTAGTATTTATGTATTTGGCGCCACATCCCGTGAACGGGCACAGTCCTACCGGCGACGTCCCTGCCTTGCGGCTATGGCTTAAGAGGGTACGTGTGGATAGCACGTAGACATCCCCACGCCGTATTCCAGTCTTCTCAACCTAAGAAGTGAATTTTCTCATCGTCACACAACAACATATACTAGGACATTGCAAGGAAAACGCACACTGTAGTCTTGCCTCGACCGGGAATCAAACCCGGGACTGCGTACAGGAAAGCGAGCACGCTGACCAAGAGCTGCCTCAAGGCTCCTGTTTGTTCGCCTATATTTAAAACTTCGATTATTTAAACATCGATGTTTTATTGACGATGTTTTCATTGACATCGAAAACCATTTAGCGATGTATCGAAACATCGATGTATCGATGTTTGGTAAAATTTGCCATCACTGGAGACCGGAAAAAATATGTAGTATAAAACGTCAAAATATGTACATAAATGTGTAATGAAAATAGTAAGAATATGTAGTTAATATGTAAAATCGGATGTAATATGTAATATTAAAATTCTCTAATAAAAGACCATTTACACAGTAAGAAATTACATTCGAAAAACTGCTCACTTCACATCATACAACTTTCTCGTCAGTTGTACAAGCTTAATCTATTGTAATCCAGGACCGTAGTTTAACAGCCAGACTAATAGCAATAGAAGCCATCGCACAAACTGGTGAGATCTACGACCAGCAAACATACACTGTAGCATCTTCATCGAAGCGTTACACGTCGGCGATCGCAAATTTTTCTCGGAAATTAAGTTTACAGATCACAAAACGCTGTGTCAATGATGCTTTGGAGACCTAGATTTCCCTAAAAATGTAGGAAAAATGTTTATTTAACAGAAAATAATCTTTTCATAAAAAAATATGGAATTAAATAGAAAAAATCGATAAAATAAGAAAATATATTGTGAAAACAGCAAAATATGTAAAATATGTAATATTATACTAAATATGTAAAAATATGTAACGAAAAAGTTCGATATTGTGTTAGGAGGGCTACGTTTCGCCAAGATTACAATTTTCAGAATGGTAAGTAGAGAGACAAAAAATATGTAATTACATAAAAATTCGGTTTCCAGCCGTCACTAGCCCTGTCCGCTCTGGCCAACCCTGCCTTGCCCCGGCTCGAGCCACTCTCTCCTCCCAGGAAGCGGCCGCGTCGTTCTCGCCGGCGGCGGCGGCGGCAGCCTCCGCAGCGCGACGAAGTAGCGCGAATGACGGTGGCGTCCGCCAAGTGCTAGAAGGGGGGGGTGACGACGGCGACAAATAATGAAAAGGAATGGGGAACGGGCGGCGCCAAGGCAGGGGCGCACGCCCTCGCCTGCCGCTGCGGAATGAAGTCCTTCCTTGCGTCAACGTTGGCCTGAAATATGCATACTCCAGGGAAGCGAGTTGACCGAACCCGGACCACTGAAATTTCCGTCCTCCCTGTTTGCTCGCTCCGCTCTCTCAGAGATTCACTCTTCCTGCCACACTCCTTTGCAGCTTTGGGAGCGCTGAATGAATTTTGGCTCGCGTGAGAGATACTATCACATTCGCGCGTGGCTTTTCCTATTCGTTCCATTTTGCCGGTGACATTGAGGAAGAACATCAGTATTATTACTTCATGGCTGGTTTGATTTGCCTCCCTATGATTTATCTTACTCAAACTCTGCTTATTATCATATAACTACACAACACATAAACACACATACACACACATGAATGTTTGATCTATCTGTTCATTTTTTTTATGTGAATATGTACTGTTGCATGCACCTTAACCCCCCTTTCTTCTTGGTGAATTTTGCCATCCTTAACTAAAAGTCCTGCAACTTCCTTGCGTCAGCAGGTTTTCAAGCTCGGCCCTACGTCATTTTTATATACTTTTTCCGCTTTCTTGTCAATCCATACTATTTTTATCGTCGTTCTTGAAAACTAGCAGTAAGGGAAGAATAGAATTAACAGTTGATATTACTCACGCATCTTAACAGAGCAACTTCTTGATATGTTCGTTTTTGTTGGGTTGGGTTTAATATCCATTCAAACCATTGAAACACGCGAAATACCGAAATATTAAACACATCATTTCGCTTTTCCATTCTATTTCATTTATTAGCCGGACGCATTAGTTCACAATGTATATATCAGAGGCTAAAGGGATTAATATACAGTAATCAGCGCAGGTGAACATAACAAACTGATTTCTACTGTAGGTTTCCGCCGCATTTAGACAAGATTGTTGTGAGTTTCACTGTTTGAATGCAGATAACATACAAAGATTGATTGCTCGCAATAGTGATGAGTAGGGCCTTGATGTTTATGAGCTAAAAATATAGAAATAGGCACCTAAAAAATATGAAAATATGACCATTAATATCATAAAACTTTTTGGTTGTTTTCAAAACTTTCAAAATCTTTTTGC
>JAHLJT010002992.1:0-15000 GCA_031308135.1 Acheta domesticus | reverse complement strand
GTTGGACTTCCTTGAGATAAACTGGAAGTTTGCCTGAATATCAACTGGGTCTTTTGTATGACGTAAGTTGAAAATACCATCTTCTCTGCCTTTGGAGATAGGACAAACGAGTATTTTTGAAAAAATTGAAGAATGATTTTAGGGGAATGTCTGTGGAAGTATTCTCATCTAGTGTGAGTGATCTGGTCGTTTAGCCGTAATTGTTGTTCTGATACTGCGACCAGGCGTGCGAAAAATCCTTAGAACGTCAGAACAACAATCTTCAGTAAAAGGTAGATTTTATTGTCATAGACATACACGGTATCGATTCTATTTCGTAAATTGATACCACTACAACAGGACGACTTGACTTTCTATATTTAGCAATGTAGGATGTTTAGTAGTTTCTAGTCATTATTTATCTTTTTAATTTATATATCTTTACAACGTAAATAATGCAGCTTCCAAATGTATCGCATTATTTTACGGCTAGAATATAAATTGTAGTCTATAAATCTTTATTAATTTAAATCAATTAGAATCTAAACATATGTGCATATCCAGATTGTTCTACAGCATTGTTTAGCGTTCCTCGATTCTAGTATTTTGCTTCGTATTTGTTCGTCTTCACTCCACCGCACTGCACATGATGTGACTGTACTGCACTGCTCTGCACTTCGCTGCACTTCACTGCACTTCGCTGCACTTCACTGCATTGATTAGCTGATGTGTTGGGGCATAGTAATCACTAATGAGATGTGACCACTGCATTGCACCACATGGGTACAGGGTGCGCAACTTTCAATCTTGTGATATTCGGCCTCTTGTTTACATAGCGACTCGACTCGTGAGCAACGAGATAGACTTTAGTTTGGCACATCCTTTCAATGCGTGGATTGCTGAAATGGCAAGTCGCTGAAATGCTCAGTCGACTGTAAACCCATTTTGAATTGTTTACGCCGCGGTAGAGGTGCACTTCCTGGCAGAACAAGGAATCACAATGAATGATATCCGAAGATCAAACAGATTTTTAAAATAATTAATTAATTTCACATTTATTGGATGGAATAAATTTCAGTTTTGCAGTCTTGTCAAGATTTGTGAAGCATTTTAATAATGCCTTAAGAGAATACAGGAGATTTTTAAGAAAAGCGAAAAAATGTCAGAAAAATGAGCTTAATTTTGAGCTATAAGAAACGAAACACACTACAATATTGCAATCCCCCCCCAACCACCCCCGTCGCACCAGAGAGATAGATCTGGATATTGGGCAAATCAAGATTACTAAGCAAAAATGCTACGCCTCGCTACTGATAATGCAGTATACACAGTGTAAGAATGGAATGAAATCAATTTCCAAATTTATTTGATTGCAATTTAAGTAAAGATTTTTTAAAATTTAATTTTAAATAATATAGGTAGTGTTTTGTGTAATACATTTCTGTATAATTTTCAATAAAGAAGCAACCATGTTTCTAATGAATTTTCTGTGAAAATGTGTCAAGAGTTGTGTTTCATTACAATTTGTTTGTATGTTTAAAAAATATTTCATTAAAAAGTCTAAAAAGATACAATTTAAGGATTCATTCAAAATGATGAATAAAATTATTATACACTAAGAAAGTTTAAATTTTAGTGACAATGTGTATGTAAAGAAGCGTAAAAGTACCTTCCATCTTTTAAGAATAAAGCTTCTTGTAACTCCCTTTTATCGTGGCTCGTCATCACGTTATGTCTTCATTTTCGTTTCATTGACGGAAGATTTCTAGCTCTTTTAAGTGCCGTACACACATAAACGAGACCCATATAAGGGTTTTAATAACTGTTACGTAGCAGAGTACTCATCTAAAGCACTTTCTATTACGTACTTTTCAGTTAGAATATCTAAATGATTACTGCCATAAAATACAGGGTTCACGTTTTGCATCAGTTTTTGTTACGTAGAGGGAAACGAAATCCAGGTAAAGTGTAACCAAGATACTACGTAGGAATGTAAAATAATTAAATACCGTTTCTAAATCCCTTGTGTTGATTTCAAGCGTTGTGATAGATAATTTGAAAATATAGTTTGCTTAACCAAATAAACACATGCACAACTATATCTTTTGAAGAATGTTGTAGTTAAGTAATGTTAAATGATAAAAGGAAAGCGAGAATTGGCTCTCGCTTCTTAGTTAAATTCATTTCTTTCAATTTTCTCAATCGCTTCTGGCTCAGCAAAACTTAGCATAAAGTTTGAAGACATAAACTACACGAGATTTCGCTGACACTTCAGGTCATTATGGCAGTCACAAGAAGTCTGTGAAGTAATAAGCATTTTCTGGGCTGCTGCATCGCATATTTCAACAACTTCTGCTTTTCTAAAGCACTTACTGCTAATTAATCGCCTCAGGAACAAACCAAGGAAACTCTTGCAAGTACAGCGCCTCGAGGTTTTACTTCTCAACGGGTTTTCAGCTTATCTCGAATAGGAAGTAATAAAAATTTTCTCCGTATCTCAGCTCGCGAGCCGGACGCGTGGGGGGGGGAGGCGAGGGGGAAAAAACCGCGGCTGCAATGGGCATTGTGAGGGAGGTGCACTTGCGCGATAGAATATTACAAGCGGCTCGGGCTCCTTTTGTTTCTGTGCTGTAAACGCAAACAAAAGACGCGCCACTGCGTTCTTTTCCTCTGTCTTTCGACGCCTCCGCCTCCGCCTCTGCCTGAGACACCGCCGCCGCGGCCGCCGTCCCCGTCGCTCTTTCATTTCTGGAGCGATACTCCGCAGAGTGGTTCGCATTGCGTGATTGCGCTTGTTGGGAGAGTCTGAGTAGTCAAAACGGAGGACGACAGTACGGCTGGGTGGAATTTGGACGTTGTCTGGACCGGAGAATTCTAACGGCCGGATGCTGTGATAGGTTGTTTCCAGGCGGAGTAGTGTATGAGCCAAAAGGACACGAACCGCGCGCGATTTTTGCTACCTCTTTCTCAACCTTACATCTTCCCTCACACATACACACGCCTACAGGGACCCAGGCATACAGCTAGTAACAGTCTTGTTTGTAAAGTCCATAATTTACTCGAAAATTATTCATTTTAAGTGGAAAATTAAGACTAATGCAAATTATATTACAAGATAATTGAATAATTTCAGTTATGTTTAAACATAACGTTGGATTTAAACATAACGTAACTTTGTACATGTAGATGAAATGGCCTTGAATTTGAAATTCACCAGCTCATTTAGTCGCTTGGGAACTAGCCTCTAGGAAGGTTCCCGAGCAACTAAACGTGCTGGTGAATTTCAAATTTTAGGCTATTTCGTTTAGGTGTAAAAAGTTACATTTTATTCAACGGGAATTATTCAATTATCTTGTAATACATTTTGCATTAGTCCCAATTTTCCACTTAAAACTAATGATTTTCGAGCAAATTATGGATTGTACAAATAAGACTTACCAACTGTATCAGAGAACCAGTTGGGAGCTTAGGGCTTGTCCCAGACATATGGAAGGGGAAACCCCGCAAGTCGTAGAATAGCTCGTCGGTGACTATCACGTTCCAATGGGAGAGAAATACGGCCTCCTCCCAGCATAAACATGAACTACATTAACGGGACTAACAATCTTAGCAGCTGACGCGCTCGGAAACACAAAATAAGCCATCAATGTAAAGGGAGGAGGACAAGGGGATGAATAAGGAGTTAGAAAAGTTGGATAAGGCGTATGGATGAAGGGAGAGGTGAGTGACAAGGGAGAAAGGAAGAGTGAACAGAAAAATGTGAGGAGATATTGATGAGAAGATAAAGTGAGAGGAAGAGGGGGATATTTATTTATTTCTTATCTTATTATTATCTTATTTATCTCTCGTTCGTCCGATAATGGAATATGGAACAATTTGTTGGGATCCGCACAAAATTATGCAGTGTAAACACTTGGAAAGGATTCAGCATAGGGCAGCTAAATTTACTTTCAGGGACAAGAAAATGGCAGTGTGGGATTCACTTAAAAACAGGCGATCAGTAGCAAGACTCTGCGCCTTGTATAAAACTTATAATGGTCATCCAGCTTGGAAAGAAATTAATCGGCGGCTATGTATTCTACATACATCAGTAGAGTGGATCACAGGCACAAAATAAATTTAAGACAGCAGAGAACGGATGTCGGGAAATTTTCTTTTACAAATCGAACGATTACGGAATGGAATAGATTGCCTGCAAAACCCTTTGAACCCTTCCTCAAAGCGTTCAACAGTTTAGGAAATTAATTTAGGGTATTATTAAGTAAATGAGGAAGAATAGTGGGTTATATAGTGATACATAAGTGTTCTATTGTGAAGTGAGGTGTCGTGCAGTGTATAGCAGAGAAATAAAGAAGGAAATGTTTTCGGGTCTTAGTGAAGTGAAGTGCAGTGAAGCGCAGTGTGATCCTGATTGTATAAACATTCAGTGCAGAGTTAGAGTATATACGTTTTTTTTGTTTTTTTTTTCTTTCTTTCTTTCTTTTTCTTTTCTTTTCTCTCTTAATGTAATTTAATGTTTAATGACTGTGTATTTTTATGTTTTTGTAATTAGCTGCCACCGGGTTATACCCATTTGCAGTTTAAAAATAAATCTAATCTATCTAAGAAGTTGAGAATGATGGGGGAAATGAATGAGGAGAGAGTAAGAAACAAGAATGAGAGGTAGAAAAAATTAGAAAGATGCGGAGAACAGTAAATATCAAGAAATGGAGAGGATGACGAAGAGAAGACGAATGAACAGAAAAATGTCAGAAAGGCGAGGGAAAATGTGAGTAAGAAGTGACAAGTAAATGGCAGCAATAGTTTAGTGAGATTAGCGGTGAATGTACTTGTGTTGTGACAACGAATATGGCGATGAGAAGGAATGAGATAGGTAGAAGTTTTCAACGGCCTCATTGGCTATCGAATCAACGGACAAGAAGAATGTTCCCAAATGTGTTAATGAGCTGTCCGAGTAGAACGGTGGCATTGTTAGTGACTGATGTGGCAAATGTACAGGAGCATACGGAGATGGAAAAGAAGGGCAAACCTCTTGAGTATACACATTTATATAATTTGTAACATTTCCCTATATTATTGGGGCTACAGTGATTCAATTATATCTTTAGTTGGTTCAAGAGAGAGAAACGTTTTAAACGTTCGTCACTCATTCCTAACTTAATAAAGTTTTGAAACTTTCGCTTCGCTTCCATCACAAAATAGTTTCCTTACCGCTAATGGGCTTCCGAAACGACCAGTATCAAACCCTGAATATATTTCCTTGAGTCAGTACACGTTAATACACGTACTGTGGACGCGAGGGAGATATGCAGACCGGGGAGAGAGCCGAGAGCGAGGTTGGGAGCGGGACTCCGCTGAAGCAGAAGGTCAGGAGCGATTACAGGAACGGAGTGGAACATTTGAGGGGCAGGGGAAGAGCGGGGGCAACACGAGGCATGTCAGAGCGGGGGCGGCGCGGGGGCGGCGTGAAGCCCCACGCTCCGCTCAGCCTATCTAATGACGACGCGTGAAGCGGGATTAAGGATTAATCGGTTCCCGGAGGTGCTCAAGGCCTCCCCTTGCACGCAGCCTGCATGAGTGAGGTAATTTAAGAGCCGGCGGGGAGGGGGCACTCGCTGAGCGGGAAATGAAGACTGCGCCCTGCTTTCTTCTTCCGAATAAAAAGATGGCAGAGAAGTTTCCGTGAAGCCTTTTTGGTCTTGTGTGTTGCAATACTGCTCAGAGTCTAGTGTCTGTCGGCAAGTAACCATATTATCTTCAAGTGATCCTTGATACTCATGTGTTTTGTATTCTCAAAAATATATTGTGTTCGTAGAAAATGCTACATATTCGAGTTTGTATTGAAGAAGAAAAATCGGAAATATGCTGTCACGTGATAACGCTCCAGGAATGCTCTTTTCTTAGTTTACAACGAATTCACATGAAACTACTGTTTTAAATACCTCTGTTTGCATCTTTCTACGCCTATTGAAAATTAACACGTACCCTATGTTTGAATAAGTAGGTCGAGCAGCTAGGTCGAGTTCAGCTGCTGTCTGGAAGAGAATTCTAGTGGCCGGCTTCTCTGATCGGTACTTTTCTGTGGTTTGTCCGATCAACACCAGTGAATGCAGGAGCAGTACCCTCACAAACAGGACACGGACTGCGCATGATCTTCCTTCCTTTCTTGACATAACTTCGCTCCTAACTTGCACCACATGCAATACACTACTATACATGTCGTAAGATTAGTCGGGAGCTTAGAGCTTGTCCCGGCTGGGGCGGAGTCACCTTGGAGATAGATGGTTGGCCAAATATCCTCGCAAACCATGTAGGTCGGCGCCAGATCCCGCCATCCAGCGTGAGAAGATCACCTGTTTGCGATAGAACTATGCAGTGCATTACGGACTAATGACCTTGACAGTCTACGTGCCCAGCATCATAATCATCAATCATTCTTAATTCTGCGAATATATAGTGAATCACCGACTTTGATTGTTATAATGTTTATCATTAGAGACTGGATTTTTATTTAATACATATTTTTTGTCTTTCTACTTACCGTTTTCAAAATTGTAATTTTGGCGAATAATAGCCCTCCTAACACAATATCCAATTTTTTCGTTACATATTTTTACATATGTGTTACATGTTTGTATTATTTACTACATTACATATTTACATATTTTGCTATTTTCTTAACATATATTTCTTGTTATATCAATTTTTGTACATACTTTAAATGAAAAGAGATATTTAAGAAAATCAGCATTTTTTCTACACTATTACTGCGGGCTGTCTACTCGAGGTACGCTACGTGAAGACACGGTCATATGTTCTCATATCTAGCCCGGCGCGCCTGCTTCCCTTATCTCAGTAGGGAAGTGCGCGTCAGCGACTGAGATCATTTTTCATCTTAGGTGCGAAAAGTATCATGACGCGTTTGGCGCCTTTTTACCTCAATTTCAAGAAACTTTGGCGATCGTCGTCGTGTAACACTTCGATGAGAATATTGCAAGCTACAGTGATTGTTTGCTGGTTTAAGTTGTCGCTAGTTTGTACGATGTCTTCTATTGCGTCTAGTCTGCCTGCTAAACAGCATCCCTGGATAACAATTTTTGACATTTTTACTACTGATGGGAAAGTTCTATGGTCCAAGTGTGCATCAACTTGTGCTTTCCAAATGAGTTAAAAGGTTTGTATTGTTTTTAAGTGTAAGAAGGAAAATTTTTAAAAATTTCGTGTTATGTAAATGCGTTTTTTAGTTAGAGTAATTTAAGTTTACATATTATATCCTATTTACATATTATTACATATTCTTACTGTTTTCATTAAGATTTATGTACATATTTTCACGTTTCATACAACATTTTTCAGGTCTCTAGTTATCAGGCGGGCTACTGATACCAACCAAGTTCACGGGTTCAAAGTTGAGGGATTTTTTCGGTGTCAAAAATCGATGGCATGCATGTGACGCTTGTCCGCATGTAAAACAGATACCAGGAAAGGCACTTAGCAGATGCTGACAAAATTAAATCCTCAGCAATTTAACTCCAATCAGAGTTCTATTTTAATTGTTGGATAAGATTGCGGATATTGAATCTTGGCTTGCGCTATTGTTATTCAAAACAAGTGTCAAATTGGCGCACTAGCGCCCCTAGGGAAAGCAATGGCAAACTCCTCAGGATCAGTCTAACAAGAAGGCGCTGGGGCATGCCCGCACAGCATTTTGCACTTTCAATGACGTCAGGAGCTGTGCGCGAGCAGCTCAGGGGCAAATGCGGAAAATCGATGAAGGGGGGAAAAGAGACTCACTGTAGGATGGGACTACCTATTAGAAGCTCAATTCGAAAAAAGCGCGTAAATTTAAAGAGAAGTGCGAGAACATGACGGTCACATACAGTTATGTAATATTGCCTTTTGTATTATATTCAAATGTTTGTTGTCGATACATGACACTGCGAATTATGAAATACAAACAAATATACATATTAGATTTGGACACCAATATTATAAATAGCTGTAAGGCTGATAATGTAATTCGCTTTTCGACGATGTAATCACAAATTTAGTGTTTTGCTAAACGCAAAATTATGATACTGAATGTTCTTTTTAATGATGACAGCGATACAATATTTTTTCGTATATGTTAAATTGAATAGGACGGTTCTATCAAAGCAAAACCATATATTTCTTGAAATATTCATGATTATTTTCTGTCTAATTTCTGACAACAGTGCAGAGTCGTTTACGAAATCGCATAAAATATTAAGGACCTTTGCATTCTATTCACAAACCTGTGATAAATCATGAGAGCAAATCTCTAAAGAGGTTTGCTCGTTGATCTCTTTTATTAAGTTTGTCCAGAATGCAGAAAAATACACAAATAAATGTGCTGTTAACTAGTCTTGGAGTAGCCACATATTCTATGTTTATGTCAATCTTGTGTGTGAGAGATTGCTTCTAATTTACATTCATTTGCTATGATTTAGAGATTATACATTCCTGGTGACAATCATTATTCACTAGTATTTTATTAGAATAAATATTTCTTAATGCACTGCTTTAAAATATTGCTTAAGAGTCACAATGAGATGTGTTGGACAGTGGTGGATACAAAGTGGATGTTAGCAGTGCACAGAATGTAAACAGGAATACGGCCCTTGTAACTTGAAATACTAGACGTACTCCTTTCAAACAAGTGGCATATAATTTTGCAGCATGGATCATTGTAGTAGACGCCCGACATTCAATCTACGCGCCGCGTCGGGTACGTCATACTTCTCCCCTCCCCCTTAAAGCTTCCTACTCCACTAGCGCACTTTCGGCGCTGTCGCGGGCAGTACGATCGGCTCGCAAGTGCAGAATACCCGGGAGCAAGCGTTGTGCAAGCCTGTGTTAGGGACTTCGGGGACCCGCTTAGGCATACAGTGCAATTTTTCTAACTCTGCTCCTCAAGCCCCTACGGCCACGATGGAATATCGCACGGTATTTCGCGTGCCGCTAGAGTTTACATGATCACAAACACTTCTTCACACAGTCGCGATCAGCGATATCTGGCGGCACGACTCAGAACGTCGCGAAATACCGTGACACGTGGCGGCGATGGTAACTGTTGGCGTTTCGCGACTCTTAATACCCTAGTTCGCGGGTTCAAACCCGATCGAAGCCATGGATTTTTACGAAAAAAACCTTCGTACGCCTCCTTCGGAGGGGAAAGTAAAGCGGCTGTCCCATGTTAGTAGATGTACTGCATGTAAAAAGATCTCAAGCCTAAATGACGCTCTTGAGCAAATTCAAAATCGCCTGTTTCGTCGCCATGGAATACCTTCTTTCTCCGCTAGTTGGTGAAAGGAGCGTAGCGAAAAATTTGCGTGGTCAGACGGAAGAGCAGCCTCATGGCTGAGTCTGCCACGTAAAATAGGGCAATTCAATTAACATATTCCAGCGTTATAGACGGGTCGTGAGGGCAAAGTTAGAAAAATCGAAGTATGTCAGTGTATAGTATGAAAGAAGGGATATATGAATCGTTTCGCGGACGAAGACGCTAGGCGGGGGGCCCACCGCTCGGCGAAAACCCGGCTCGGCCGGATGAGCTCCGTTCGGTCGCCGTGTTTGCGCAAGCAGTGCGGCGCGCTGTGTTCGACACGGGTTTGTGGCTGCGCTTTCGGCCGACCGCAGCGGTGCGCGTAGTTTGCTTGCTTTGTGCCCGGGACACAATCGCGCTAGCTGGTCGCCGTCCTGGTACCCGACGCGGTCGTCATGCGTTCGCCCGGTCCAGCCCCCCCGCGGTCGTCGAATGCTTTCGCCGCAACGAAGAGCGTGGAAATCATCGTGTACGTAGAAATTCTGCGAATCTCAAGTATGCACTTTTTTTTTTTGCTGGAGAGCTTGAAAAATAGTTTTCAATTTGGCTCTGGTCAGTTGAGGGTCCAACCCGTATCAAAAATTGCAGCAAAACTATATCGATATTTTCTGGATCCTGTGAAATGCATTCGTTGTACGAAGGGCATAGAAATCATCGTGTAGGTAGAAATTATACGTATCTAAATATGTTCTTTTTTGTTCGAGAGCTAGAAAAATTATAATTAATATTTTTAGTTTCTGTCTATAATTTAAATATATCAATAACCTGGTCCATCACTTAAAAGACAGAACAAATTTGAAATACAGTTGATATATTAAATAAAATACATATTTTCACGTTTGTCACTGATGATGGAAACCAGTATTTCCAAAATGTTGTGAGAATATGTATTTTATTTAATATGTAAATGTTATTTCAATTTTTTTCTGTCTTTTAAATGAGCGACCAACTCATGATATAGCTAAAAAATTAGTTTCAATTATTGCCGGTACTGTTGAGAGACCAACGACGTATCCAAAATTGCAGCTAAAATATTTTTCTGAATCCTGTGAAAAATGTTTTGCTGTAGGAATGGCATAGAAATCTCATGTACGAATAAATTCATCGTATCTCAAATATGCTCTTTTATTGCTGAAGATTTGGAAAATTAGTTTGAATTATTGCAGTAGTACTGTTAAGAGACAAACGTATCCAAAATGTAGCTAAAATATTTTTCTGATTCTGTTGAAATGCTTTCGCTGCATAGGGCATAGAAATCATTGTGTACGTAGAAATTCTACGAATTTAAAGAAGTTCTTTTTCACTGGAGAGCTGAAAATTGTGTTTTCAAATATTGCTATTACTGTGAGAGACCAATGACGTATCCAAATTGCTCAATAGACGGCAGTGAGATCTGTAATGTGCAATAGGCTTGACATGAGATGAGTTTTCCCCTAAGATAATCGGAGCTCATTTGTTGGAAACGTGAGAGAACTGACTTAATAGTCATCGTGTATGAAGGCAGTGATGAGCTAGACGTATTTCGGACAAAAACTGGGGGTGTGCTATTACAGTGAAAACGACGAGGAACTTATTGGACCTTATTGCATAATAATAGTATTATGACAGATGTATACACGTATTTTGACCAATAACAAGGAAGTTGTCAAAACAAGCATTTGGGGTATAAATTATTAACCATCTTTCGAATAAAATTGTGTTAATGGAGAGTACCCGAGGAATGGTGATGGCAAACATATCCCCCCCCTCAAAACGCATAATTTCTAAATTGTTACGAGAGTGAAAACACCACGAAAATACATCACCAAAACACACGAGGAAAAGGGCAAAACCACTATAACCACAGTACAAGCAGTACGTCACTTGACTCCAAATCTAGTTTGCAGCCAATAGAATTCAGCAAAGATACATTCGATATCATACACGTGTGATATGAGAAACTGAATGTATGTGCTTATGTTTCATGAGGACGTGGAATTTTGACTACATGGATAGAATAATAAAATGAATTGACTTAACTGTGAATTAAAATAATGTAAGAAAAATTCAATTTTAATGTAGTAATTAGTATTCGCGCGTCGGGCTGGTTATACCGAGAACATAGCGGAACGTCAGAGATAGAAAATACTTTTCAATGGCATTTGCGCTGACGTGATACACTATGGTTGTACTGTGCTATAATGTTAGGTAAAATTCGCTTGAGTACATTTTTAACCTATAGCAAAACGCTAGTGTAACTTTACCTTAAAAACTATGTAATGGGTAACTATTGTGTACGTTTTTCCACTCATGCATAAGAACTCTTTTCGTACAAGAACATTTATGCAGGGTACCAAAAGTAGGCCAATAAAATTATTAATGGTTCAGTCAAATATTAGCCAGAAAGCAAATGATCAGATCTCAAATGATTTTTTAAGTTTTATATTAAAATAAATAATTATTCGCACCGTATTCTGAAAAAAGTCCAGTTAATTTATAAATAAACTGTTTAAATATATGACAGATCTTAACGCCACATAAGTTTTATCATCAGCAAATGTTTTGAACAAAGAAGAGAACTACTGGAGAAAATTAAAGTCTACCAATTTGCACAAAAAATTCGAAATTTGTTACTCCTTGGAAAACCCCCAAAGAATTTTCTAACCCGAACAGGTGATCTTATCAAGAATTAAGAACTGGTCCTTGCAATTTAGTCACAAAAAGCATATCTAACCAGAGACCTCCTCCCATTCTGCGTGCCCTGCAAATACCTCTCTCAAATCCATCGTGCTCTAATTACTTGTTTTTTTTTTTTTTTCTGTAATCTATTCAGGACAACAGACCTTCGAGCAGAAGATTTGATGTGCATGAGGAAGAAACTAATCCTAACATTCGAGGATTATCAAAAAAAAATACTACATTCTGTAAATCTTGTAATTTCCTAAAGACATATAATCCTTCTAAAATGAAATTCAAAACTGTTAAATTATTCTGTATAATTTTTCTGTTTATTTTTGTTTATTATCACTGTCATTGTGAGATTATTGTGTCATTGTGTTATTATCATTGTCATGTGTATCATCAATTATCATTGTTTTTATAAGTAAAGAAAATATATGTAATGTACAAATTTGTAGTCGCTAATAACCATAGCTGTTGATGCGCGTAAAATAAACAAATTAAAAAAAGGAGAGAACACAAGCTATTTTATGGGAATCTTGTCACATCTGCAATACTCAAGAACTGATTCTGCGAACTAGTGTCAAACAAGTATTTAATTTCATAAAACTTTTCTGATTGAAGTACTACTGGCTGTATAGTACGTACACTTCAATAAATGTGATTTTCAACGAACATGAACGAAATTGAGACGTAAAAACATGTGTTTACCTGAAAACAACTTCTATTCACAACTACGTTGAAATTAATCAACAATTGTAACAGGAGTAAAACCAATACGGTTATTTTGGAGTTTACCTAGCTGGAGCGACAGTGAACTGGAGACATTTCCAATACCGAGAGTCTGAATTTTTTTACAATTCACTTATCAGACTCAACAATTTACAGCTATTAATTATAAGTACTTACGCACGGGATGACCTGAATGGCCGAATGGCTAAGATCGTGTGCCGACGCAGCGCCTCGGACTAAGGATAAGGCTGTCGGGTGGATAAAAGCCCTAGAAAAAAGACTTATGCAAGTAAGAATACAAATATTTACAAATGAGTAAACATTGAGTAAGAATGTGTAAACACGAGCAAGAATACGTTGTTTAGACGACTTCCTTGTAGAAGCTCATTCTATATATTTATGACTTGTTAGTTTAGTTTTTTCTAATTTTTTGCACTTATTGTAATCGTTAATCCTGATTAATTATATTATTGCATTGATATAATTTCAATTGGTGGAAAACTGGAAGTGACAATAAGTGGAAAACTTACTTTAGTCCCTTCAACAGATTTTTGAATGTGTTTCAAAAACCAAAGCATACTTTTTAATTTCCATTTGTCAATTTATTTGCTCGATAATTTCAAGTATTTGTGTCAATACTTGAAAGTTTCAGTAATGTCAATGTATTCTTAAGGTAAAAGTTAAAAAAAAATTCAATAATAGAACTAACTTAAATTTGAATTAGAGATTTTCTATTTTTGTATTGGTTAGTTAAAGTTACCACGAACAGAAATGCAAAATTTACTCTACAAAATGTTACGTTCCTCAATTATGCGTAATTTGTGGCACATGGTGTGACGACAAATTTCGATGTGTGGAGCACATGCAAATACGAGACCAATTAGTTTTGCAGTTTTGGCATCCAAATACGCATCACGGTGGTACCTCGCACGAATCCAGTTCACAGGTAACAAGCAGGTGAATTTCATGAGAAATGTATTGGCGGTGAATAAATTAACAGGATTGATTTTCAGTTTTTTAAAAGCAGACTTTTATGTTTATATTTTACGCAGTTAATTACTTTTATGTTTTTATCCTTTCGAAATTTGAGTTTGATTTTTAATTTATTGATAATGTTGTTAAGAATAGATTAATAGATAATGTTGTTAAATAATATCAATTGCTTTTAAGTTTGGTCAACATTGTTGATGTGACACGTCATGTAGCTACTGTTCTGCTACAATAAAATCCTACTTATTAGTGATGTGTTACCCGTACACTTAATCACAGACGAGGTAAAACATAAGTGTTCAACGATTGCTATTTATTACCTATTAATAATTTTGTATGAATTAAATCCATTCATATTACGGGGAAATAGTAAGATACATGAGACTATTAGAATGTATCTTTACAGTTCATTCATGATCGGACGTCCATCGGACGTTTCATTCATGATCGTCCGATCATTCATGATCGCGACGGCGCATTTTGACAACTCCTACTTCAATAACGAATGATTCACTTCGTAGCTTTTCAAAGACCTACCGACGACTTTCTTCGTAAAAGAATTTCATCTTCAAAAAATCTAGCAATACACTCGTGGCTGCCTCAATACCTCCGCCCTCCCAACAAATGAATCAAGTCCCAAAAGCATCAGCGATTATGTCTTACGGTCTCGTCTTTGAGTCGACTCGATTCGAGATGTTCGGCTGTCCAAGCAAAACAATCGGATCGCGGCGAGACAGGAGGGGAAGCGAGGCGGAGCGGGGGGGAGGGTCGGAGGGAGGGGCGGGCGGGGAGAGGGCGTCGAACCGGGTCCTGCGGGTGAAATTGGCGGAAGCAGGTTACCACGCCGTGATCGGCATCTCGAGGCTCCTCCGCCGCCGCGCCAGCACCCTTGAAATTGATCTCACGTCCCGACGGCGGAATTGTGGATGCCGCCTCCGGCCGCCGTCCCCCCCGCCCCCGCCCCGCTCCCCCCCACCCCGCCCGCACCCACCCGCCCACGTCCCCGCGCGCGGGCGCCCCGGGGAAATTATACTCCCTAATACAGCCTTAATTCGGAATCAGAATTTCCTCTAACAGCGTTATCGGCAGATAACAGGAGCTGTTTCGAGATGCTATTAGTGCGCGTGCCGAGATAAGGCTTCGGTGGATGTTGATGGTTAACCGCCAGCGGTGGCGGGAGAGCAGGCAGCTGGCGGCCGCCGCCGGGACACCGCCCCCGCCCATGTTGCCAAATCGATGCGAGCTCTTCCCCACCACTTGGTCTGATTCAAATAAGTTGTGATTGATAGTTGTGC
>JAHLJT010002991.1:0-12835 GCA_031308135.1 Acheta domesticus | reverse complement strand
ATTATTATTATTATTATTATTATTATTATTATTCCATTACATCACGACTAAAGATGTTATGAGTCGGCTGAATATAAAATCTACTCCAGGTTGCAACCAGCTACCTAAGGAGCAGATTCGGTGACTATCAGTGCCTCTACAATACTTTACGCAAAATGTGGGCTGTTCCAAATAAAGCAATTTCTTGCACTTCCCAGTCTTTTGAATTACCTGGGAGTTTAGACAAGTTCTTACTCAAATTTTGCGGAACAAATCCCAGAGCTCCGATAACTATCGGGACGACCTGTGCTTTTACGCCCCACATTCGGCTGATCTCGATTTCCAAACTCTTGTATTTAAGACGTTTCTCTGCCTCCTTGGTAACGACGTTTTGATCGCAAGGTACAGCAACATCGATAAGTAAACACGATTTTTTCTCCAAATCCCGGATAACTATATCCGGTTTGTTTGCCGCTATCGTGCGATCAGTTTGAATTTGTTGGTCGTACAATATCGTACACAATCCAACAGACGTCACCGGTTTCGGTGAGTGTTCGTACCACTTGGGGCATGTGTTTGGAACTTCGAGGGCGGTACAGATCTGCCAGTGGAGGTAGCTACACACCCTGTCATGTCTTTTAAGGTATTCGGTCTTTGCTAGGATTGGACAAGCTGAGACAATATGATCAATGGTTTCTACTTGCTCCTGGCAAATGCGGCATTTATCATCTTGGGAAATTTTGAGAACCGCTTTATCATAATGTCGTGTTCTCAAGGCCTGATCTTGGGCAGCTATTACAAGTGCTTCCGATTCTGGCTTCATTCTTCCCCTTTTAAGCCACATAAATGATTGATCTTTATTGATCTGCACCTTGTCCATTCTTTTTAGGTATTGTCCGTGGAGTGGTTTGTCTCTCCACGATTTCTTTAACATTTTTTGTGTCTCACACTTCATGTTTAGCAGCATCAGAAGTTCAGTGTCTGTGTTATTCGACGTGTCTTGCCTAGTTTTCTTCGCAATGCTTCTTGCTACACTAACAATGCCTCTGTTTCCCATTCTTCGGTCAGATTTCATGACCTGCCTCATTAGAGGGTCATCTTGATGGCTGACTACATACTTTCCCAACCCGACTATTGCGTTGTGCCAGGAGGCCTCAATTTGTCTGAGGCCTCTTCCTCCTTCCTTACGTGACACATAAAGTCTATGTATATCAGCTCGAGGGTGGGAAACATGATGCATTGTTAGCAGTTTTCTGGTTTTTCGATCCATGGTGCGAATTTCTTGCTCAGTCCAGTCCACTAGTCCAAAACTGTATTCGGCTACAGGTACCGCCAAACTACCTATTGCAGATATTTTATTCCTGGAATTCAGAGCGGACTGCAGGACCAGTCTCACTCTTCTATAATACTCCCTACGAATTCTCTCTTTCATTCTGTCGTTCGAGATGGTTTCACATTCTTCAATGCCCAGATATTTGTAAGTTTTACCTGGCTCAAGATCTTGAATCACAGTGTGCGTATCAATTTCAATGTTCTCAGACGTTGTGAGTTTCCCTCTTTTTAAATTGATTTTTGCACACTTGTCAAGACCAAACTTCATGCAGATGTCATTGCTAAAGTCATTCACGACAGACAGCATTTGGGAGAGAATCGCTTCATTCTTAGCAAACACTTTCAGATCATCCATGTAAAACAAATGTGATACTGGCCTTTCATCACCATGGAGCTTAAAACCAAAGTCAGCTTGCGACAACTGTCTCGATAGTGGGATCAAACTAATGCAAAACAGCAGAGGGGATAGTGAATCTCCTTGAAAAATACCCCTGTTAATCTGAATACTTCTGGTTTCTACTGCTTCCTTTCCGCTGTGTATTAGTAACCTGGTACTCCACGACTTCATACTAGCCTTGCAAAATTCAATAAGTCTAGGATGAAATCGATAGATCTCCAGGGTCTTCAAAATCCAATCGTGTGGTACACTATCAAAGGCCTTTTGGTAGTCAATCCAAGCCATGCTCAAATTACGTTTGCGTTTCTTTACATCATTCAAGATGACTTTATTCAGTAGCAAGATTTCCTTACAGCCATAAGAGCCTTTACGACATCCTTTTTGTTCAGCTGGCATTAGATGATTCTTCTCTAGATGTCTGTACATTTTGTCAGCTATGGCTGAAGTTATAACTTTGTACAGTACTGGCAGACAAGTAATTGGCCTGTAGTTCTTCGCCAAAGAGCTGTCTCCCGCTTTGGGTAGCAAATACGTGATGCCGCGTGTGAGCCATTCCGGGAGTTCCTTTGGGTTTTCTAAAATTTTATTAACAGCCTTTGCTAGATGAGAATGTATTGCTGTTAATTTCTTAATCCAATAAATCTGGATCTTATCAATCCCGGGGGACTTCCAGTTTCCCATGTTCTTAATTGCTTGGAAGAGGTCCTCTTCCGAGAATTGGTGAACATCTTCCACTGTTTCTACAAGTTCATCGGCAGCATCAACTTCAGATTGAAGCCAAGATGCGTCTTTGTTGTAGGATCTGCTCTCCTCCCAGATTCCTGCCCAAAATGCTTCGACGTCATCTTTTGAAGGAGTAACAGCTTTGCCATTCGGTTTTTGAGTCAGATTGCGATAGAATCTCTTCGCGTCTGTTTCAAACAACCGGTTCTGTACACGGAAATCTATTCTACGTTTGTAACGTCTAATTCGTTGAGCCCATGCTTGAATTTTCTCTTTTAGCTTCTCAACTACCATTAGCCTGCTGGTGTCATTTTCAATTTGGTATTTTTGTTCAACATTGAATATTTTTCGTTGAACTTTAGAGGTGTGCGTTGATTTAGAAGATGCCTCAGCTAAGAGTGATATTTCACGCCGGGTGTCGGCTATCCGTTTCATAATTCTGTTCATCCATGGGGGTACAGAGCTGTTTACTCTGTTTTGCTGTCGGCCGTCGGTGTTCTTGGCTGGCCCCAAAATTATCTGAGATACTAGATATCCAGTTGCATATATGATGTGATTGATTTCAGTAATATCTAGATCTCTGCCTGGGGTCTCCACCACCTCATTTAAGACAGAATTCACTGTTTCTATCACTCTTTTAGCTTTGGCATTTTCGTATATTCTCCTCAACGGTTCGCGAGATTCAAACGGAAGTTGACTAACTCTTTCTATCTCGCGCCGAAGGAGATTTCGCATCATGTCCTTATCGTGTAATTCATTGCCAGATGAATTTTCACCACTGACGTGTGTTTCACTGGAAAGAGATGAACCTTCCACGGGATCATCATTTTCAAGTTCTACATGTTCGTCATGTGGATTGTTCGAGCGAAGTACATACTCCGCATTTCTCTCAATGTCAGCAAGTTGTTCTGCTGTGAATTTTCCACTGCTGAGTATGTATCGTCGTTGACTGGCAAGCTTCTTTGAGTCTAGGGTAGGTCTCATATCTGGGTTCCGCTCTCTCCATACCTTGAAAACTTCTATTTCTGAGCCCCCATTTTTCGCTTTTGCATAGTAAAAGCACCACATCACCTCCTTTAATTCATCCCGGGTCCATCTCTGACGATGGCTTCGAGCTACTGCCGGCTCTGGGTCCCTGGGACTAACATCCGTGGGATGGCCAGACGTCGACAAGGTGACATTAGCTCGGTTTCTGAGCAGGTATGGGACATTGGTAGAACAAGGCACGTTAAGATTCATTACATTGCTTGTTCTATCCATTTTGCTCATTGGTTTGAATTGAAGATTCGCAGGACGCAAGTTCGAGTTCACAGATCACACTTAACCCTCGGGTTGTTTCCTGCCATCCGTTACTGCGACCCACAGTGGCCTCGGGGCATCCCCCCGCAGGGCCCAGCAAGGGGTCCCTCCGATCGCCAGTCGGCATTACTAAACCCTACGGGATTTTCACTGACTGCTGAAGGCAGCCTCCTTCGCTGGCTAATGCAAGGTTCGGGCCTCCACTCTAATCAGTGGCCTGGTGTGCCAACCCAGTTTCTCTCCTGTACCCTCTATGGGCCGACAACAGGAAGTCCAAAGGTTCATGACCCTTCCCTCTCTACTTACTTCCCACTCTCCTCAAAATGGAGTACTTCTTCGTCTGACCCCTCACCTTCAACCTATTCAGCAAGGGAGGCCCTACCGGTAGCTAGGCTACCACTGACATAGCTTTAAGGCTCATGGGGGTACTCAAGCTCCACCACCAACTGCAAGGTCGTGTACTCCCTAGGTGGAGTTATTATTATTATTATTATTATTATTATTATTATTATTATTATTCCTCTACATCACGACTAAAGATGTTATGAGTCGGCTGAATATAAAATCTACTCCAGGTTGCAACCAGCTACCTAAGGAGCAGATCTAGGGACTGTCGGTGCCTCTACAATACTTTGCGCAAAATGTGGGCTGTTCCAAATAAAGCAATTTCTTGCACTTCCCAGTCTTTTGAATTACCTGGGAGTTTAGACAAGTTCTTACTCAAATTTTGCGGAACAAATCCCAGAGCTCCGATAACTATCGGGACGACCTGTGCTTTTACGCCCCACATTCGGCTGATCTCGATTTCCAAACTCTTGTATTTAAGACGTTTCTCTGCCTCCTTGGTAACGACGTTTTGATCGCAAGGTACAGCAACATCGACAAGTAAACACGATTTTTTCTCCAAATCCCGGATAACTATATCCGGTTTGTTTGCCGCTATCGTGCGATCAGTTTGAATTTGTTGGTCGTACAATATCGTACACAATCCAACAGACGTCACCGGTTTCGGTGAGTGTTCGTACCACTTGGGGCATGTGTTTGGAACTTCGAGGGCGGTACAGATCTGCCAGTGGAGGTAGCTACACACCCTGTCGTGTCTTTTCAAGTATTCGGTCTTTGCTAGGATTGGACAAGCTGAGACAATATGATCAATGGTTTCTACTTGTTCCTGGCAAATGCGGCATTTATCATCTTGGGAAATTTTGAGAACCGCTTTATCATAATGTCGTGTTCTCAAGGCCTGATCTTGGGCAGCTATTACAAGTGCTTCCGATTCTGGCTTCATTCTTCCCCTTTTAAGCCACATAAATGATTGATCTTTATTGATCTGCACCTTGTCCATTCTTTTTAGGTATTGTCCGTGGAGTGGTTTGTCTCTCCACGATTTCTTTAACATTTTTTGTGTCTCACATTTCATGTTAAGTAGCATCAGAAGTTCAGTGTCTGTGTCATTCGACGTGTCTTGCATAGTCTTGTTCGCAATGCTTCTTGCTACACTAACAATGCCTCTGTTTCCCATTCTTCGGTCAGATTTCATGACCTGCCTCATTAGAGGGTCATCTTGATGGCTGACTACATACTTTCCCATCCCGGTTATTGCATTGTGCCAGGAGGCTTCAATTTGTCTGAGGCCTCTTCCTCCTTCCTTACGTGACACATAAAGTCTATGTACATCAGCTCGAGGGTGGGCAACATGATGCATTGTAAGCAGTTTTCTGGTTTTTCGATCCATGATGCGAATTTCCTGCTCAGTCCAGTCCACTAGTCCGAAACTGTATTCGGCTACAGGCACCGCCAAACTACCTATTGCTGATATTTTATTCCTTGAGTTCAGAGCGGACTGCAGGACAAGTCTCACTCTTCTATAATACTCCCTGCGAATTCTCTCTTTCATTGTGTCGTTCGAGATGGTCTCACATTCTTCAATGCCCAGATATTTGTAAGTTTTACCTGGCTCAAGATCTTGAATCACAGTGTGCTATCAACTTCAATGTTCTCTGACGTTGTCAGTTTGCCTCTTTTTAAATTGATTTTTGCACACTTGTCAAGACCAAACTTCATGCAGATGTCATTGCTAAAGTCATTCACGACAGACAGCATTTGGGAGAGAATCGCTTCATTCTTAGCAAACACTTTCAGATCATCCATGTAAAACAAATGTGATACTGGCCTTTCATCACCATGGAGCTTGTAACCAAAGTCAGTTGCGACAACTGTCTCGATAGTGGGATCAAACTAATGCAAAACAGCAGAGGGGATAGTGAATCTCCTTGAAAAATACCCCTGTTAATCTGAATACTTCTGGTTTCTACTGCTTCCTTTCCGCTGTGGATTAGTAACCTGGTGCTCCACGACTTCATACTAGCCTTGCAAAACTCAACAAGTCTAGGATGAAATCGATAGATCTCCAGGGTCTTCAAAATCCAATCGTGTGGTACACTATCAAAGGCCTTTTGGTAGTCAATCCAAGCCATGCTCAAATTACGTTTTCGTTTCTTTACATCATTCAAAATGACTTTATTCAGTAGCAAGATTTCCTTACAGCCATAGGAACCTTTACGACATCCTTTCTGTTCAGCTGGCATTAGATGGTTCTTCTCTAGATGTCTATACATTTTGTCAGCTATGGCTGCAGTTATAACTTTGTACAGTACTGGCAGACAAGTAATTGGCCTGTAGTTCTTCGCCAAAGAGCTGTCTCCCCTTTGGGTAGCAAATACGTGATGCCGCGAGTGAGCCAGCCCGAAGCTCAAGACATTGAAATTGTATCTAATATACGACGGGCTTGTCATGCCGAAGCAGTTACAGCTGTCATGCCGAAGCAGTTACAGCTGGTTAAAAATCAATATGATTGATCATTTCGGCGATTGGAGTTATGATTGAGGAAACTAGTGATTCGCAAGTTAGCGCTAAAGGAAATGGATTACTTAATCAGTTCAAATCTTTCAATTTCATAATTTGTTTAGAGATTATGTAACCCATTCTTCAGCTTATTCTTAATACTAGTAAGCTCCTACAATCTCCTACTATGGATTTGAATGAAGCCGTCTCATGCATTCAATCTCTATCCGCAGCTCTTCAAAACTACAGAAGTACTGAGAGTGTCTACGTTTCTTTTTATAACCGAGCTCTCGAAAAAGTCAAGAATTAGGACTAGAAATACCACGCACTCGAACTAGAAAGATTCCTCGTAGAACAGATTATTCTCCAAATATAGCGAACTACGGTGATAGTAAGAAAAACGAAATAAAGTTTTTACATTTTATCCCGTTCTTGATTCTATTATTGAAACTTTGAACTGTAAGTTTTCACAAGAATCTACATCCATTATCGACGCATTAGGAAATTGTATACATCTTAGGTCTACTGAGAATGATCATAAATTACTATGTCAACATTTTGATTTGAATTATTCAGAATTACAAGCTGAAATTCAGTTACTGAAAGCCAGAAAAAAACCTACTTGCTGCAAGAAGAAAGCATTCAACGTCTATACCAACAAAGACTGCAACATTATCTTCTGGAAACCCCGACGGTAGAATGCATAGAAATTGAATGGGATAATGTAAAATTTTGCATAGAAAAAGCAGCATCAGAAGCCATTGGTAAAAGAAAAAAATAAGACTTAGAAAAGGGTTAAGAGTCGGGAATGATGAAATTCAGACTGCTATACAGAATAAACAAGAAGCATATGGTTACAACAAAAAAATGAAGAAACAAGAGAAAACTACACGAAGAAGAGAAATACAGCAACTAAAATTGTGAGAGAGGCACATAGAATCTCTTGGGATAACTTCATTAGTCAAATAGAGCAAGATGTACATGGGAGCAAATTTTTGCATATAAAGTTTTAAAGAACTTCAATAGGTCTGAAAAAGATGATGCCAGAATAGATGTAATAGAAGACACCGAATGGATAAATCATTACAAGAAGTTATGGTATCAAGAGAACACCGTGCAAACGAACTGCGATAACACAAATCTAACACTACAGACCTAATTACTATTGAAGAATTACAAGAAGCCTTGAAACAGTTAAAGAATAGGAAAGCTTCTGGAATAGATAAAATTAATTCTGAATTACTGAAGTATGGTGGGATGCTGTTACAATGGATATACATTGAATATAATAAACACTTGCTGGCAGAAACTCAAGATTCCAAATACCTGGAAAGTAGCAGAAGTAATATCCATCTTTAAAAAGGGAGATAAGAAAAATTGTGAAAATTATAGAGGAATAAGTTCATTCTGCACAATGTATAAAGTCTATGCCCACGCTTACAGAATAGTGAATGCAAGAATAAAAGCAATATCTGAAGCCTTATTGGGAGAAGAACAAAATGGGTTTCGGAAAGGTAGATCAACCTCCGACAATATATTCATCCTACAGCAAATTTTAGAGAAAAGGAGAGAATTCAATCTGCCAACACATCTTGCTTTATAGACTTTGAAAAAGCATTTGATTATGTTAATAGGACAAAATTATGGGACATAATGGAAAAACAAGGCTACCCAGTACACATTGTAAATGTAATGAAAACCATGTATGAAGATTCAAAAATTATAATAAACACCGGAAATACCTATTAATGAAGGAGTCCGACAAGGGTGCCCAATTTCGCCCACGCTTTTTAACATATATATAAATGACATAATCCAAAAATGGAAGCTTATTATAAAAAAAGGAATATGTATTACAGAAATGACTATTTAAATATTTTATTATACGTTGACGACGCCGTAATACTACAAGGAGGAGAGGATGACTTACAGAGATCAGTACACCACTTATACAATATATGCAAGGGATATGACATAAAAATCTCAAAAGAGAAAACAAAAGTTATGGCCTTTTGTGGAAAATCACCTGTTAGAACAAAGATTGTAGTGGACAACAAAATCATTGAACAAGTTTCTTCTTTCAACTATTTAGGGTGTGAAATAGGACATGATGAAGATACCAATAAGAAACTGCCAAAATTTCAATCAGTATTTGGTATAATTCATAGGACAATGAAAAACAAAACAAGGAAAGAGACGAGAATAAAGTTCTATAACGCAATGGCTATCCCTGTCCTCCTCTATGGAAGTGAGAGTTGGGTCCCTAAAAAGAGCACTTACACACAATTACAAAGTGCAGAAATGAAATTTCTTAGAAGAACAAAAGGTTGCACAAGAGAAGATAGATTTAAGGATGATGAAATAAGAGAAGAACTGAATGTGAAGAGCCTCAATGAAAGAATGATGGAGTACAGGAACAAGTGGCTACAACATGTACAAAGGATGGATAATTCTCGTTTACCGAAGTTGGCCTTCCAATGTAAACCAAGAGGAACAAGAGATATAGGGAGGCCGAAAAAGAGATGGAGAGAAGTTCTGTGAGGCCGGAACAGGCAGACGCCTAATCCTTGAAGTGAAGAAGAAGAAGAAAGCCAGAAAAAGTGATAATTATCCTCCAAGTAACCTACAGAAATGGGTTATTTGGCTAGATGAAGATTGTAGAAAGACTACTATTGTAATTTTAGAGAGGTACTAATCAAGTTTTCTGTGATTCCATTAACAAGCTGTTCATGCGAACGATGTTTTTCAAAGCTTGTAATAGTAAAATCAAAGCTTCGATCTACAATGGGCCAAAAGCGTTTGTCTTCTTTAATGTTATTATGTATTGAACAGTCGAAAACTATGGAAATTGATATTCTCGATGTTATCAATGAATTTAAAAAATTCGTTCCTTTTGAAAGGCGAATGTTACTCTAAAGATTGTATTTATTTTAAATTAGTTACTAAATTCAATTATAAATAAAATTGTAGTTTTAAATGTTGTATAGATTTCAAATATATTGTAAACATATATTTTAATAAAAAATTTTAAAATTCTAAAAATAAAAAATTATAAAAATAAAAAAATTAAAAAGATTATAAAATTAATAATTGATTCATGGGGGGGGTAGCGGAAGTGTTAGGTCAGGCACCCCCATTCCTAAATCCTGCGCACGCCTATGCTGATTATTCTGAGATTGAACAATATTTGTGTGAATTTTATTCTTCGTTGCTGCCTTTAATTGTAGTTTTGATGAGTTAATTGCATTATTCTATTTTCATATACATCAGTATCTGAATTTACCTAAAAAGGTCTTGAAGAAATCGAACTTTCCCAGTGTTACAGCTGGGAACTGCAAGATTGAATTTTCAGGAAGAAGAAAGCGCATATTTTTTTCTTTATTATTAAAGTCGCATCGACAACTAAGGTCATTAGCCACTACTTTAAATACAACTTTACAATATTAACATGGCAACTTTACAATAGATATGAAAATGTGCAGATATTACAATATATATGAATATGTGGAGATAGACATTATTTGTATTTTTAATGTTACAGAATTAGTTTCCAGTATCCATACTAATATACCTATTACAATTAAATTTATTTGAGAATATTGCTGTCTTTACAGAATTTTAATATTTTATTTTGGTAGTCGTTGGATGATAGCATCAAGTCAGGGTTTTGCTCGTCTTCTAGATATGTGTTTCTGTTGTACTGAAACAGGACATTGAGTTAAAATTTGTTCAAAGTTAAGAAGGGTATCACAGTGCTGGCAGGTGCATGGGGGATTTTCGAGCAAGTCTTGAAGACTGAACTTGCAATGACCAGTTCTTATCCTTGTTGTTGTCACCTGATCTTTTCTTGAGAATTTTTTGGAGGTTTTCAGGGAGTAAAAATTGTTAACTAGTTTGTGTAAAGGGCTGGATTTCATGATTTTCCAGAGGTTGCTCCACTTTTCATCCATTGCTTTCCTGATGTGGGTCCATAAATTCTTGCATATGTGTGATATTGTATTATGTTCAAGGATTATATATTTTAAAAATTATATGATTTGCCATTATATTACTCTTGTTTGTAAATTTGAGGTGCAGATGTAAGCTTGCGAGAAGGGATTTCGCTTGCTTTAATGATAATCTTACCCAGTACATTAGTTCCGACAAGAAAAACTTCTGGAGATACATTAAGTCGAGAAAGGTTGCTGAACACATGCCCGGCACGATGAACATGGGCTTGTGTACGTATACAGACCTAAACTCAATAGTTGATGAATTCGCCAGTTACTTTTCTACATTTTACAGGCAGTATCCTAACTGAGCTGGTGATATACTTCTTATAATAATATATTTATTTGGCTACAATTGGCTGATTGCCAGGTGGTAACAATAAGTCTATAGCGTTACAATACATCTACATTTACAATTTAAATAAAAACAATTTACAATATAACACAATAAAAGAAATTACAACTACTAGTTCGTCAAAAGACGGGAAAATACAATAGCTTTCTCTAGAGACCCATGCAAAACCAACCGTTAACATTAACAATACTTTTAAAAACGTACATAACATACACACATTCATACATACATACATACTCATACATACAAACATACACCAATACACGTTCATAGATACACACACATTCGTGTACATGAATGCTCAAAAATTGTTTGAGGACCAATCCAATTATGTAGTGAAAACTGTTGCTATAGGCGTTGCAGAGATATTACAGAAGATAGAAAGGCAAGATCTGGGTGGGAAAACTTGAAGGACTGCTTCCAATAGCCTGGAAGACCTCGTTTATAGTACTTATATTTAAATCTGGTTGCAGGGAATGTGTGACTGAGTATAGACCTATAACGATTTTAAATGTTATACCAGATATACCAATTATACCCTGTTTGAGTCTTGTTTCTTGATTTTATAAACTGACAGTTATTATTGCCCCTTCGGCATCCCTAATTGTATTTATTTTCCTATAAAATTAAAGAAGTGATCCCTAGATGTGTTATCAGGTATTGTTTGTGTTGATTCACCAGAATTTACGGTGTAAATTAGTTAAATAATCATTCTTTAATAGGACCAGTAGTCAATTGTTTCTTCCAAACTGTGTTTCAATATCGATGGATATTGGTATATCGATTAGATGTAACTGTAGCGTCGTGGCGCACTCAAACTGTGACTACCTGCGGTAGTTGGCAGGATGTTAAAGAAAGGGCGCAGAAGATGACGCATTGGGAATTTTCTGCCTAGCGCGGATAAGGCGCGAAGGCAATGGGGGCGGCGAAAGGCCTATATAACTTGAGAACAATGCCTCCTTCTTCTTGCTTCTCAGCAGCGTCGGCGTACTGTTATGCGTAAGTTTGTGCGAGTGGCGCACGTGGGCAAGGGGCCGGCAATTCATTGTCGTGACGAGCGAGACATGCATTAGGTCTCAGATGTAGAGCGGTGTGGTAGCCGTTCGATTAAAATCCTCTCCTAGTAGTGGGATATATTTAGTTAGTTAATTGTAAGCAGTGAAATTTGTTATTTGTGACTACGGTCTAGTTTATGAATAAACTCACTGTTATTACAACCCATCTCGTCTGTGTTTTGATTACACCCGTATGACGCCACATAACACTAACGCCAGTTGATGTTTTGATTGTTGTTATTAAACAGTTTACAGATCTACAGTTTTGTTTTATATCTGTTCACTTGTGTAGTAGCAATGTGCTGTAGCTCTCAAGCCAACTGCATCGTCTGACAGCTTAGAAACCCTTAAAAGCGGCCTACAACAAGGCAAGCGATCTCTTTGTCAAATCGGCTGGTCCTCTGAGAAGATTAATCTCATACGAGATAGCTGAGGATTTTAATTAAGCACTTTTCTAATTTTCTACTGAAAAAGGAGAACGAACGGGGATAACAAGACGAATGGACCAATAAATCGAAGCTCTACAAGTCGTATGTCACCATCTTCCACAGTGAGCTCATCGATTTGAATAACAATGAAAGTGACGATTCTTGTATAAAATCATTTATTTCGTTGCTTCACTGACTTGTAATCAAATGTCACTATCGTGTCTTGTAAAGACAAAAAATGTATCACATATGGATTGTGTGGATTGTGATGTTGAACGTCTTTCATTTGCAATTTTGTACTAGGAACAATTATTTATTTGAAATGTACAAAACGTAAATGATGAATTTCTAGATCCACAGCAGTGGCAAGAGTGGTATTATGTTGCAATTTCATTGAGACAGCTAGTTATGTCGTTAGTATGGATTAAGTTTGC
>JAHLJT010002990.1:0-85024 GCA_031308135.1 Acheta domesticus | reverse complement strand
TTTTGTCTTCATTTTGTTTATGTACATTATTTACATGCCTTGATAAATTCTTATTAATGTAAATGACTTATCACAATAGTCCTGATACTGAGACATTTCGCGGTTTCAAAGTCCAAACTCCGAACCAATGTAAATAGCAAATTGTCTCGCAGAGAGCACTAGGCACAGAGCGACATAGATCATATTCATCAGTGGCGCGAGCTCGGGTGTCTTCGTAGGAGGCTCCGCTCGGGTGTCTTCGTTAGACGTTCCGTGCTCCTCCACTTTGCTCTCCGGAGACAAAAAAGTGTGTTCGAGCTGAACCAGCTGAACGGATAACGAGCGTTTGCGGTAAATTTTCTTTGTAACTGATTTTTTTATGCATTTATTGTGCTCTGAAAAATATAGATTTCACTGTCGTTTTAAGGTAAGAATGTATGTTTTTAACAACCCTTTTACTTTTTGTTATATTTAAAAATCTTGGTGGCCCGTAGTATATTGAAATTCATGCAATTAAAAGTTGGTTCCAGTTCGAATTGTTGGTTTACTATAAGACTGTGCAGGAATTGGTTCTTAAATCAAAGAATAGTGTACGACAATCGTTACTAATTGGGGTTATTGATTCTGAAGCTACCGGAATTAGTGTCTGAAGGAAATGTAGTAACATCCAATAGCAACAAAATGTTTTTAATATTTGTTGTGGTTTGTTTTTGCCGTTTCCATTGAAGGGATTAGTATGTCTTTCTCACATTGATCTTTTTTTTTGTTATAAATAATTATGGAATATTTTGGGTCCAAATTCTTTATTTAGGTACTTAATTTAGGCATTATAAAAGCAAAAATAAGCTAAATCATTTCTTTTATAGATGTTATTATAAATTATATCACTTGAAACAAACTAGCATTCTTTTTATTTTACTTCAACACTTCATTAAAAACATCAAAACAAAACATAAAAAAGGATGCAGATAGTAAATGCTAAAGCACATGATTTCTGTACTCTGAAACATTTTATGTTAAAAAATCATCTTTCCTATTAACACTTATGTTTAATGTTGCACTGTATTAATTATAACTTTCTTCTTTGCTAGGTGTTTGCTGGGAAAATCCTGGACTTTTATTTAAGATGATTTTCAATTAAACAGATTTCAGCTCCCGTGAAATATTTTGTCTTGGAAAAGCTTTCAGATTTATCCTCCGCAGCATTAATTTTACTGATAAAGCATGTTTTGCGTCAACAAAATTTGAATAGGCATTCGTAGGGATTATAATTGTAACTCTGTGATATTGGCAATGTATTCGTAGTGAATTTTAAGCGTGTATGTGAACCTTAGAAATCTAATACATGGTAATTTTCAAAATGTGCCTGGATGTGTTTGAATCCCCGTCTGAAATCTGTAATTGAGCGATTATCTTGTTTTCTTATAAAAAAAAATGTAGAAATAGGCATTTATTGTCCCCCTTGATGCCTTTATAGCTAGTATCTAGTAGATTAAATATTTGAATTGTATTACACATTGACTTTGCAGATGGTTGTTAAGAACACTGTAACGTAAGCTTATGATATTATTGCAACTGAATATTCAACCATTGTTAAGTTGTAATACAATGCTTTGTTTTAGAGGACATCCTATCATTTGGATTATTTAATGTTTTCTGCAGTAACATGTAATTTTTAAAAATTGTTTCAGTGCCATGTCTGAACCGATCTTATGCGTGAGTTGGAATGATCATGCCAGTGAAGTTGCTAGAGAATGGAATACTTTACTGGAGAAACAATTCTTTTGTGATTGCACTGTAGCTGCTGAAGGGAAAAGTCTAAAAGCTCATAGATTGATTTTGTCTGCATGTAGTCCATACTTTCATGTAAGATGAATTTATTAAATTATAATAACATAAAGTTCTCCGTATTACTTTCCTGTATACTATACACGCATATAGTATAGGGAAAGTTATGAAATCCGCGAAAAACGGTGGATTTTCGGCAGAGAAACTCTTTATTACAGGGCCGTGGTACGAAAAAGTGGATAAATCCAGTTTCTAAATTAAGAAAAAAACCCTCTTAACATGTGGTGCAGCCAGAATCCCTGTTTTGTGGCTCCTTGATACCGCAAAACAATTGAAAGCAAAACGTCCGTCCGTGTCTGAACAAGGCTAGCGACTGAACCGTTCAGCTAATTTTCTTCAAAATTGATATTCTCGATCGATCTGGCTGATCTTGAGGCCCCGTGAATTTGAATCCGATTTTTAATTTTTGGGGGGTACTTTACATGAACGCTCCCTGACATATTCAAACTTTTCTCAAAACAACTCCAATTTTTTCTTTAAACTTCTTGTAAGAATGGAGTACAATACACTTACTAAGGTGGCATAGGGCGGATTTTCATGGATAACTCTGAATTTTGGAAAATCGCGAAAGTTTGAAATTTATTCGGCGTCGTGCTCCCAACTACAAAATTACAGATAGTTTTCCTGCAAATACAATTTGTTCTTAATAGTGAGATCTTTCTTTAAGGTCATGTACGTTTTTTTGAAAATTTTACCAGTTTTCGCGCAGTATTGGATGCTACATGTAAAAATGGGGGGGGGAAAAAGAAGAATTTCTCAAAACGGCTCCCAATTTTTTCTGTAAACTTTTGGTAGGGATAGTGCTAAATGTACTCTATTAGATGACATAAACGCCATATTCCTTTATTCTTTTGTTTTTCAAAAATCGCAAAAATGAAATTTTTTTGAGTTGTCTCTCACGCCGTTAATATTTTAGATTTTGGCGGCGATTTTTGACATTATAGTGTTTTAAATAATATTAATTAATGTTTCTTGAAAACTCATCAGTTTTCTGTGAAAACTGGCCCAATTTCAGAAGCGCTGAAACGTCGTTTTCACATAAATGGCTCCAAATTTTTGGAGGGAGTAATGCTAATTGCACTCTTTAATATGACGTAAAGTTTATTTTGAGGTATTTTTATTTTTTCAAAAATTACACAATTATAATTGGAACGTTTTTTCAAATCTTTAATTTGCACATTTCCAGCAATTTGTAAACATTCTTATATTTATCTACAGTGTGAAGGAATACGCAAATCACAACCCTACTTCCCTTAACAAATATAAACCAAAATACTTATCCCATTATTAATACTATTATTTTGTTATTATTATTATTATTATTATTATTGTTGTTATTATTATTATTAATTGACATGTGCACCTGCATATATCATATCTGACTAGTCATCCACAATTAAAATTGTATAAGTGACTCAATATATGTTGTTATTATTATTAGTAATAGTATTACAATTATGATTTGATATTATTAGTAGCAGTAAAAATTATATAAACAAGTGAATTTACTTACACATTAAACATTACAATCTGGAAATGTTTTAAATTATTTTGCTATTAAAATAAATATATACTGTATAAATATCTTAATCTAGCTGTAACAAGTATTGTAGTAGGCTATTGACTTATTGTAGTAGGATAATTCCTAGGCTAATGACCCATCTCGATCAGGTTTTGTCCAGTTTCCCTGGTCCTATGAGCAAATGCTGAGATGGGCCCTTGTTTTGCTTCTGGACAGTAATGTAACTTCACTCTCTCCACCAAAACATCACTTTGACTCATCATACACGATTGTAATTGTATATGTGACTTAATAAATTATTATTATTATTATTATTTGTGAGCGTAAGTGCTTCAAATGAAGTTTTTTTGAAAACTCTTAACATTTTTGTGAAAAAGAGCTTCAAATTTCCCATTTTTAGTAACGCCATTTTCTTAAAAACGGCTACGAGTTTTTAAAAAAAAATTGCCATTTAGGACTAGGTTTTAGTGTTCATTAATATTCTAAAATTAATATTTCCATTCTACCATTAGGAAAACGAAAATTGAGAAATGTGAAAAAAACGTTCTTGGACAGCGGTAGTGGTTATCTCAATGAAATATATATTTATCAAAATTACATCTTCAAATAAGGTCCTGCTGGTGGTGTTTTAATTACAAGTAGCTTTTTTGTAATTTCGTGACAAACATGATAGCTGTGTGCAAATTTACTACGCTTCAGACAGCCGGATGCGTCATAAATTAGAATATGCAATTTTGTATATTATTTCTTTGTTCTTTCTTACGTTTGACCTTTTGTTATACTCATTACTCATTTACTCATTAATCTTTATGGAAATTATTTATTTTGAAATATTTGAAATGTCCTTGTGCTGACACTATTGTTTGTCGATTCCTCAAGTACCAATATCAGAGATACCCTATCAATCTCTTTCATTGGCAAGTTTTAAGAGAATGATTTGTTTCGTTGCACACAAAATAATAATAATAATAACACAAAAAAATAACATATTACTGGATAACAATTGGACAAGGAATATGAAGAAATGTTTTGAAAAAATGGTTTATTAGGAATAAAATTTATTATTCTTTTTAATATTACAGTTTTTAGAAATAAACAATAATAGTATTAGATGTTTTAACCTTTGTATAAGAAAATAATCGTTTATATTCATTGTAGTCAGTTGGATCTTGATTACACCAATCAGGTGCTGGTGATATTTGTTAATCAACCCCTTTATCATTATTGGCCTTTACAATTGCATCGACTTCCAGGGGGTTTGATACCTGTGGGAAACACTGTTCTACATGCCATACTGCACATCAAGGAATGGTTAGTGGAGTACGGTCAATGGACTTTACTCCTCTCAAGTACTAATTTACAGAAAATTATGCAATTTGTCAAATGTTTGTGTACAAACAAATTGCAAAATAAAATATGTATTTTAAATTAAAAATTAAAATTACCCCCCCTCCCCCTCACACACACCTGCACTGTGATATCATTCCAGTAAAGAGAAGCAAAATCCTGTTCTACATCTTCTAGCCTTAGCGTGGCCATGTGATTGTGGGTGCTGCAGGAAGAATGAGTTAGATGTAAATGTACCTTTTAATATTTTGGCAAAATATTTTGAAAAATAGTTGCATTTGTCATTGTTGTAGTTAAATTTTATATTCACATGATTAATCTTATATTGTTCAAAGAACGTACTTGGAATTTGTTAGTTTTTTAAAAAATCAATTGAAACATGTTCTTAGTATTGTCTTTTTGTCTTGAAAGCCCAATATCAGTTATGGCTAGGAAAATAGAAATTTCAGGGTGGAAAACCTGAAATTTGGAGAATTTTGAAATTGTAAATGTGTTATAGCCCCAATGATGTAAAATAATGAATAGAGTTAATTTTCTGTGCTTCTTTATTTTCCTTTTTGCCTATTTTGACAGTTTTGTACAAAGAAAATGCTCTTCCCTTCATGACTATTCTTTTTTTTTGTTATTAGATGCTGTTTAAAGAGGAATATGAGGAACATCCGATTGTTTTCTCACAGATACGTCATTTCACATGCTTAAAACTCTGATTGATTTTGTGTATAATGGGAAAGTGGAGATTTCAGTTGGTCAGTTGGAAACATTTTTGGAACTTGCAGCGTCCTTGCAGATTAAAGGCCTTAATAATCTCTTTGTAAAGACGTAAGTAAACATTAAAAATGTCAGTGTAATAAATGATTTTTCAACTGCTTATATTAAAAAAGCTTTTTATTACTTTTTTTTATCTTCTTGTAGGGGACAATTAATATTCTTGGCAATGATGCTGAAGAAGTTCATCAGTATTCATCCAGGGTTAATCATGACAACAGTAGAATTACAAATTCATGGACAAGTCATGAAGACAGCTTTTCAAATTCCTCCCAACAATGTCATTTCTATTCAAACTGCACCCAGAAAGACCCCCTGTTCTGTTTCAAGGATGCGATGACTCTTCGGAAGTGGTACAATCAAGAGCAGCAATGATGCCTGTGCAGAATCATCAAAGTCATCCTGTGCATTACAATCCTGATGCGCTTGTAAACACAGAACTGCGTTTGAAACAGGAACATTTATTTTCTGAAATAAAAATATTGGAGACAAGAAATGATGTTAATCATGTTGAATCTGTGTCTGGGAATCCTGAGGGTGAAATGAATCATGGATCTGCTCCAGCATTGGAAGAAAATGAGAACAAATATTTAAGTAAGTACATTTGAGATTTTCAATGTGCACTACCCTCTAAAAAGTGTCTTGCAATTGGTAAATTGAGCAAATTCACACATTTTAAATGTTATACTATTCAAATATTCAGAAGTAATAAATTCTTAACTTTCATAGAAATTCTGATGTTATAAATTGATGACTGAGGCAGAATTATTCTATCCTATTTTGTTTCATATTTTGGTTAGTTCGAACAACCTCTCCATCTTTCAGTGGAGGACGTGTTGAATACTTGTACCTGAAGACATGCATGAAAGCACAAGAGGTGCTAATGATTTCTCGCCTTTAATAATCGTTATGTAATTCTATTTAAACCAGTTTCCCCTCGAATTAACACATCTCAGTCTTCATGATTTCTAAAATGCATTTGAAATTGTTGTATATTTGGTGCAAAAATAAAATAGTTTTAAGCGATCGATTTAGTAGCAACAGTAGAATTAAAAATTTGTGGACAAGGCATGAAGACAGCTTTTCAAATTCCTCCCAACAATGTCATTTCTATTCAAACTGCATCCAGAAAGACCCTCCTGTTCTGTTTCAAGGATGTGATGACTCTTTCTGAAGTGGTACAATCAAGAGCAGCAATGATGCCTGTGCAGAATCATCAAAGTTCATCCTGTGCAATACAATCCTGATGTGCTTGTAAACTCAGAACTCAGTTTGAAACAGGAAAATTTAATTTTCTGAAATAAAAATATTGGAGACAAGAAATGATGTTAATCACGTTGAATCACTAGAAGTGCTAATGATTTCTCGCCTTTAATAACTGTTATAGGTCATTCCATGTCAATTCATCAGGAAAAAACCTGAAAATGTCACCCTATGTCTCAGATTTTATAAAAACCTGTCGGATTGTAACAGAAAGCATATCTATGAATGTTGGTAAAATTTTAATTGATTATGAGAATTACTTGCAGAGGAATTGCAAACTGAAGTTACCGGTTCAGGTATCAAATCTGTTGCACGCGTATTCACAAAATGTACCATAACTTCGAAATTGCTTAAGATAGACATCAAAACTTTTGAATTGCATGTAGTGGAATGTTATTCTTCTCCAATGAGTATATAATAATCTAGTATAACTTGTATATTTTAGTATTGAGCCATATTATAGAAATTTTAAAGACTAAAATTCAAGATTTTATTTTCATATTGCCACACCTTCAAATTCCATGAAAATTTGAGGGAACAATTATTATCTAATGAAGAAGTAATAGAAAAAAAAAAATGGTTTTGTGAAATATAAGCAGTGTTGGAATTTTTTTTTTAATAGAAGGCAAAACATCAATTCCTAATATCAATGTTGCAGACTAGTTTTGTTCATTGTAGATAAATTAAATTAATGCAGTTGGTATTGTAACATTGTAGGTTAATTCAATTAAAGCAGTTGGTAGTATTGTCATTTGATTTAAATTTGTTTACAAGATAACATGCCAGTAGAAACAGTTTGGAGTCCTAGGTGAGAGTGGTTCACCATCAGTGTAAGTTTTACTCTCTAAACAACTACATTTCAACACATATTGTTATCAATATTCGTAGTGTCCATAAATACACTACAAAAATCCAAATATCTTTGTATTTATTTGTTTATTGGCTAATAGGTGCTAAAATGGAAGGTAGCAGCAGCTCTTTATGTGGTGTGGGAGGCCTGCTTGGGGAAGAGTGCGCCCTTAGTTTCAAGGATTGAAATTTATTAAGAGAAGAACAGGAGCTTATTCTCTGGCGCAGTAACCTTCAGTCCCTAACTTTAGACAAACCAATTATGTGTTCAAAACATATAGACTGATATTTACGCCGATTCTCACTCCATAAGAGTGACATATGTGACATTAAATGCTGTGACACATTAAAAATTCATAAGCGACCAATTAAATCAGCCCTGCATGAAATAACCTTGAAAGAAGCAAAGGAATTAAGAAACAATGGGATGGCTGTAATTCCTGGAGAAAAGATTGGTATAACTTGCAGGAAACGCCTTAGCAAAATCAGTAGTAATACAGATCTAACAGCAGCAGCATCATCATCATCATCATCATCATCATCATCATCTCCTCCTCTTCCTTCTGGCGAAGAAATGAGTGAGTCTGCAGATTTGACACCAGAATCACCAGACAAACTTAATACCAGTTTAGTTAATTTAGGCATATCGCCTGTAAAATTACATTCCATTCCTATTGTGCATCCAAACATTTGATTGCAGTACGGCGCCTTATGGAGTATTGCCCTCTCTTTCTATCCAATACAATTTTACATAAGACTCTCTCTCTTTCTACCGCAAGCTGTGTTGCCGATTCAGGAGGCTCGGGGTTATGCGGCATCGTGTTTCACGCGCAAATACTTAACAAGTTCATTCAACGATAGCTTCAGTTGTGTTGATCTTAGGACTATTGAGATTTTTTACCAGTTATTCCCCAGAACTCTTATGAATGTGGTGGTTATTTTGTAATTTAGTTTTATGGTTTAGTTACCATGAAATTAATTATAAATGATAGCCAAATGCTTACTTCTACATTTTGACGTCCTTAAATTTTCACTATGCGAGAAACTTTTTTATTATTGCAGAAAAGCACAAACACCCAGCGGATGAAATGACAAGGGAAGTCCAATTTTGATATGAGACCAATCACATTTCTGCATGAATCATGGTTTTTGAGTTAGACGGTAATAAAAACAATATTTTGTGCGCTCCGAACGAACATCTCATGTCGTTCAGTGATCTTAAATACTTCTCAGCGATTCTCAACAGGCGATGTGAAAGGAAAAATAGAGTATTTATTTTTGAGTTTCACTTATTAAAAACAGTGAAATAAATTTAAACTTATCTAAAAATGAGTTGCTTTCAAATGCAAATATGAGATGAATTATTAGCTGAGTGTTCGAAAAGAATATTATGCGTTGTCCGCACAAAACCCTGCAGTATTTGACACCATCCGTGTCATCTCACCTCTGTGAATGGGCATTTTCCCTTTATTTTACATAAAAAGTGGATATATTGGGTGTATAAAATGACTTGGGACTGAAAATTAGCAAGTCCTAGGCACAGTCGATCAGTAGTGGCTAAGCGAAAATTTCAATCAGCAGCTGGTGCGCTTCAAACCAAAATTGCTAGAGTTTATAGAACCAGCTCTGAAAAAACAAAATGAAGATTAACACAACCAAACAGAACATAAAGCAAAACATTTGATGAGTTAATGGAAAAAATTAAAGAGAAAATTAAACATGTGAACTTATGCAAAAAAGTCCAGTTGCTTACACTGGCCCAACATCCTGGCCTAGAGAAAAAGTGAGTAAAATATTTGAAGTTTCAGAATATATGGTTCGTGAGGCACACGCCGTAGTGAATAAGAATGGCATTTAGCATTGCCTGAACAACGAAAAGGAAAGATGTCAGAAGAAACAACAAAGAAAGTCATTGATTTTTACTTGGATGATGAAAATTCAAGAATAATGCCAGGAAAGAAGGACAAAATTAGCATTAGTAAACAGAAAAGATTTGTTTTAAACAATCTCTCAGAGTTGTATTCTTCATTCAAAACATCATTTCCTCAAAACAACATCGGTTTCTCAAAATTTGCTGTCCTTAGACCTAAAGAATGTGTACTTGCAGGATCATCAGGTACACATGCTGTCTGTGTTTGCACAATCCACCAAAATGTTCAGTTGCTTTTACAGAGCATCAATATAAATGAAACATACCAGGATCTGATTAAATTGGTAACTTGTGACATGAACAGCAGAGCATGTATGCTAAGACTATGTGAAATTTGTCCAAGTAATCTTTGTCTCAAGGAACATATTCAACAAAATTTGTAGGTGAGTTTGATCCTGATGAACCAATTCAGTATAAACAGTAGGTTGCAACAGACCGTAAATATGGTTACTGAAGTATGCAGCTTCTCAGAATTTTGTGATTTGCTAACTCAAAAGTTAGAGAAACTTATTCCTCATTCACTAATAGCAAAATCTCAATCATCTTATTTTAAAATGTTGAAAGAGAGCTTAAATGATGAATTAGCTGTAATACTGTTGGACTTCAGTGAAAACTACAGTTTGTGATTCAAGATGAGGCCCAAGGGTATCACTGGTACACAGGGAGCTGCACACTTCATGCTGCTGTGGTATATTACAAGAAAGATGAGAGACTTAACTCAAAAAGCATCTGCATAATTTCTGATGACTTGGATCATGATGTACCATTAGTATACCAATCTCAAAAATTAATAATAAATTTATTAAAAACAGAGCTTTCTGATTCAAATATTAAAGCTGTGGAATACTTTTCAGATGGATGAGCTGCTCAGTACAAGAAAATTTCATTAATCTGTGCATCATGAAATTGATTTTGGATTAAAATGTAAATGGTCATTCTTTGCTACTAGCCATGGTAAATTTCCTTGTGATGGAATTGGTGGTACATTAAAAAGGATGGTTACCAAAGCCAGTTTACAAAGACCATTTAAGAAGCAAATAACCACTGCATCACAAGTATTTGAGTTTTGTAAGCAAAATATCAAGGAAATCACAATCTTTTTTGTAACAAAAGAGGAAATGGTACAAGTTAGAAATGATTTGAATTCAAGGTTTGAAAATGCAAGAACAATCCCCGGGACACGTTCCATGCATCAATTTGAACCTCTGTCTTTGTCTAAAGTTGGAGCAAAACAATTAAGTTCTGATTCTTTTTATAGTGTAACATTTGATATGTATAGTCCTGCTGAGTGTCCAGATTTCAAGAACAATTGTTATGTTGCTTGCATATATGATTCTTTGTGGTATGTGCGGTTTATTGAAAAGGTAAACAGTGAAGAAGATGATGCTACTATTAAATTCATGCATCCACACGGACCTTCTCCGTCATTTTACTGGCCTGACAAGGACAGTTGTGAAATTCCATTTTCAAACATTTTTTTGTGAAGTTGATATCAATACTACTACAGGAAGAACCTATTCTTTAAGCAAAGATTTCTACAAAAAAATTCAATTCAGATTATCGCAGTTACTAAAATAAAAATTAAGTTGTGAGTAACGTGGTGGTGACATCAAAAAAGTAAGTTATCAAAACACAGTTATAATTTTTGTCTACAGATAGAGTACTATATTCCCATTGTTATAAATAAATTTCAGATTTTTTGAAGATGTGGCACTTTGAAAAATAAAATTAAAGAATAATTTAATAAATAAATTCAAATAAAATTTTAAAAAAGGTTTTAAAAATTAGAAATTTGCATTTTTATTATTCCCATTATATCTTTAAATTCTACAATAAGTTTCAAGAAAATCCAATTATTAGATAAGAAATTATGCCATTTTATGTAATGTTTCAACTGCTCGACTGTACGTATTATTAATATGATTTTCTTCTAAACGAATACACAGATTTCAATAAGATTTGAAAGAAACCCTTCTAATAGAATATAAAACAGATATGGGAAGTATCTACAAAATCTGAAATGGTGGGTGACATGCCCTGGATGAACTGACATGGAATGACCCTTATGTATTTCTGTTTAAGCCAGTTTCCCTTTGAATTAACACATTTCAGTCATTATTTTTTGTAAAACGTATTTGAATTCATAGTATATTTGGTGCAAAAATAAATAGTTTTAAGCAATCGATTTTTTTTATTCAAAATTTTTAAATGGAAAATATATTTCTGGCATTGAATTTATTGTATAAGGTATGCAGTGTATTCATGAACATATCAGATGTGGATTTTTAGCCATACAATGTTCTTCGTAAGCAGTATGCCAGAAAGTAAAATAAAAGTTAATAAATAATACAATATTGATAGTGTTGGCAAAGAATTGCAAATAGATTGAAAAATATTTAATAGCAATTATTAAAACAAAATGGTATTAAAATATATTAATATATAAAAGTATTTGTTTATAATACTGCAAGCGAAATGCAGCAGTCATTATCACGTGTTGTCTGTGTGACATTACAACAATGGGTTTCAAGCAACAATGACCACTCATATATTGGTTTTCACATTAACACAATTAAAAGGATGCAAGTTAAAATGAAATAATATAAATGTAACATGAAGATAATAAACAATAGTAATAATATGAAAATAACATAAAAATTCTAACTTAAGTAACATCTAACTGCATAGCACGATCATTCATTTTGCATTCAGGAAGCACAGAAAATTGGGAGCGGGTGACTGGGATGTTTGTTGCCAAATTCCACAAAAATACGCATATTTTATATGAGTACTAGCTGACCCGGCAAACGTTGTTTGCCATATAAATTATTCCTAGGATTATTTTAGTAGAAAAATGACTACCTTATTGTCAGTGTTTGGATGTGGTATATATGAGTTGAAGAGACATGGAACGCTGTGAACGATGATGGAATATAAACATAACACAATACCAAACATTTGTATTTTTAATTTATTGTAATTTATTTTTCAAAATTATATACATCGCTAATTATAATAATTTTACTAAAAAAATCAATCCTTCAACACAATAGTGTGTACAATATTTTTTGTTATCCCATCTTTAGCTAACACAAATAAACTGATGGCTTGCCCACTCGAGACCATGCCACTTATAATTGACTGTGTGAAAAACTGGTGTGCTCAAATCCACAAAGCCTGGAAACTGCCCAAACCTACTCAAAGCCACAAACAGACATCGTTTTGGCCTTGAGACTTATTGATAGTCATCGCAAATGCCGATCTTAACGGAAATTGAAGACGTTTAAATTGATTTGGCCCGTCTATGGGTATAATAGGGATCCTTGGCAGTAATAAATTATCACCTCGAAATTTACCATTTAAAATGATGGCATCGACAACGTTTTTCATTACAGCCCTGCAAATTAATCATAAATTATTTAAAAATTACACCGAAATAGAAAAATTATAATTGTAAGCGTCACTATTATGATTGACGCCCAAACAATAAAAATAATGGCCGAAAACTGTAAGTGAGTGAGAAACGGCTTATTATGTGAGAGATCTCATCCCTACTCCGTGCTGCTTACTGCGTCAGAAGCAATGCTGCCTGATGTGAAACTTCGGATAGGGATGTGTCGATCGCGAACGAACTAGTTCAATTGAACTATTCTTGAAAAGGAACGGTACGATACGGAACGACCCATTTAGTGAACTATAGTTCATCTGTCAGGGAAGACGGTTGTGTTTCGAGAAACTTTACTTGACATTATTTAAAGCACATGTACTCGTAAATATAATAATGTGAAAAAATCGCCGATAATGTAAATATTATCGACGTGAGAAACGTGAAAAAATTTACATTTTTGTAATTTTTGAAAAAACAAGCTATAGAGCAATATGGATTGTGTCATCTGATAGAGTGCATTTACCACTATCCCTAACCTAAAGTTTAAAGAAAAAATTGGAGCCGTTTTTGAGAATATCTTGTTTTTTGTAATTTTTTAAAATTACACATATTGCACGAAAACCGCTAAAATTTTTGAAAAACATTTACATGACCTTTATGAAAGAACTCAATATGCAGAACAAATTTTATTTGAAGAAAAAATCTCTACCTTCAATTTTGTAGTTGGAGAAAGACCGACGAAAAAATTTCACTTTCACAATTTTCGAAAATTCAGAGTAATCCGTGAAAATCGGACCTATGCCATGTAAATAAGTGTGTTTTACTCTATTCATACAAGAAAATTTAAAGAAAAAATTTTGGAGCCGTTTTCGAGAAAAAGTTTAAAAAATCCCCGGGGGGCTTCATATAAAGTACCCCCAAATTTTGAAGAATCTTTTTCAAAATCTCAAGCTTCGACAAAGATCGACCGGGGAATATCCATTTTGGAAGAAATCGTACGTATGGTTTAGGCGCAGGCAGTGTTCACAGACGGACGTTTTCCTTTCAACTGTTTTTTCGGTATCAAGAACCCAGAAAACAGGGTTTCTGGCTACAGCACGTGTTAGGGATTTTTTTTTCTTAATTTAGCAACTGGTTTTATCAACTTTTTCGTTTTCACGGCCCGGCAATTAATTTTTGTTCCGCCGAAAATTGGCCATTGTTTCGCGCAGCATTACATAACTTTCCCTATACTACGTATATCACTCCGTGTATACGTACGTATACGGGAAAGTATACTAAGATTTTTTCTAACTGCGACCCTCAAGGCCACTCAAATCCCATCTTCGCGATGGAATATGTCACGGCATTTTCGCGTCTTTCTCAGTCGTTCCGCTAGATTTCGCACGATCGCGACCGTATGAAGCAGTGCTTGCGATTATGGGACTTCTACCGAGAAAGACTCGAAATGCCGTGACATATTCCATCGCGAAGATTGTATTTGAGGTGGCCTTGAGAGTCGCAGTTAGAAAAATCGCAGTATAAAAATGGTATATGGACTGCAGAAGCGGCAAAATGGAAACATGGTCTAATTCGGGCAGTACGACGAAAAGGGAAGTGAACGATTTTCTTAAATATAATAAAAATTATAGGAAGGTCAAGATATGTTCAGCATATTAAATATTTAAAGAGCAAAACGAACAAAGTGGCCATAGTAATATTGGTGTGCACAGTGTTAATGTTGTTTATTTTTTATAATAAATTTGTTATAAGTGTGAATGTGTTTAGTGTGTTGTTTTAGTTCATAAATGTTTTGTGTCGGAAGGAGAAAATGGGATATTGTTTTATGAAAAGGGAAAGGCAATTAATGTTTTTGTTGACGTGATTTTGGTTTTTGATATTTTTGAAAAAAAAATCAAACGCCGAGTAAATAATTCGGCCAAAGGTAATATTTGAAAGGGGAGGGGATAAATAACAGCCTACATTTTTCTATGTTTCGGCTTTGCAAATTGAAATTGTTGTTTTTCTTTAATACAGTATTCCCGTAAAAAACAAATGAAATTCATAGGCAGAAAATAAGACCTAGCAAAATAAGTTTTCCTACTGTATTTGATAATGTCATTAGCCGGTACTCCGTATGGAAGCGGATCCCTGAACACGCGATAAATAAATAAATTCAGATGAGGTGAGAGTGAACCGCCATTAACCTTGGGAAAAGTAAACAAAATAATGCCCGTCCGTCCGTCCGTCCGTCCGTCCGTCCGTTCCGTCCGTCCGTCCGTCCGTCGGTCCGTCCGTCGGTCCGTCCGTCGGTCCGTCCGTCGGTCCGTCCGTCGGTCCGTCCGTCGGTCCGTCCGTCGGTCCGTCCGTCGGTCCGTCCGTCGGTCCGTCCGGTCCGGTCCGTCCGTCCGTCCGTCTGTGAACACTTGCAAGCGCCTAAACCATGCGTACGATTTCTTACAAAATAGATATTCCCCGGTCGATCTGGTTCGAGTCGAAGCTTTGAGATTTTGAAAAAGATTCTATAAAATTTGGGGGTACTTTACATGAAGCTCCCCGGACATTTTTCAAAATTTTCTCAAAAAGGATCCAAATTTTTCCCTTTATATTTATTGTAGTAATTGAGTAAAATACACATATTAAGGTGGCATATGTCCTATTTTCATGGTTAACTCTGGAATTTTCGAAAATTGCAAAGTTTGAATTTTATTCGGCGTCGTCCTTCAACTACAAAATTGCAGATAGAGAGTTTTTCCTTTAAATAAAATTTGTTCTTCATAGCGAGTTATTGGTAAAATAGCAATAAAACTGGAGAGAGAGAGGAGAGAGAGAGATGCCGTCGAGCGTTCAATGGAGGCAGAGGTGTTCGTCTGTTGAACAAAATAATCTTTTGGTTTTGCGGTATGCTTATAGAAGTGGACGATTACCCCATGATCATCTTCGCTGTGGTCTTGCACGGTCCCCTCAATGGATCATGCGACGGGCTGACTGGGTCGACAATTCAAAATAATGTTAACCTATCAGATGGTCCCTTCGGAAATGTGGATGAAATGACATTTTAATAGCGCTGTACTCGCTGCTGCTTCTATCGCTGTTCCGAAGTCAACTGGTTAACCGCGACACCCTTTCGTCCCGTGGTGGAATGTGAACTACTCTAGAGCGGTGAGTACTCGAAAAAAGGCACTGGCACGTCTCAGACATTATCCAGCTGTGGATAACCTCATCGAGCATAAAAGAAGGCTAGGAGAACGATTATAGAGAGGTAAAAATGCATCGTGGAGAGCGTACATCTCGGTCTCTCATTTGTCACGTGCCACCACGCCTGGTATGGAGAAAAATTCGTCAGATAAAAGGACACTCTTCACCCAATACGGTACCAGCTCTCCTTTAAAAATGGAGAAATGATCACATTTCCAGATATGATTGTAGAGGAACTCGCCGCGCACTATAAACGTATGTCAAGTTTTGCGAACTACGCTCCTGACTTGTGATCAAAGAGAGGATTGAGAAGCGGTCCGTTTGATTTCTCCTGCAGAGCGTCTGTGGATTACAACACCCCCTTCTCTATGTCGGAATTGCGCTCTGCTCTCGCATGGGCAAAAAGAACTGCCCCAGGTCCTGATGAAATACACAACCTTATGCTACAACATCTTCCTGATGTGGCGATGCAATTTCTCCTCCGCCTTTATAATCACCTCTGGGAAGAGCACACCATCCCTGCTCTATGGCGAGAAGCCATATTTATCCCAGCTCTGAAGGACGGAAAGGATCGGTCGTTGTCATCGAGCTAACGACCTCTCGCTCTCACCAGCTGCGTTTGCAAAGTGCTGGAACGGATGGTAAATCAGCGCTTGGTCTGGACCTTAAAGTGCAGAAACCTACACACCACCCATTCAGGAAAACACCGGTCAACCCTGGACCATCTCGTCGCTTTGGCATCTGAAATTTCAACCTCCTTCGTCTTGAGACAACACCTTGTGGCCGTACTATTTGATATAGAAAAGGCCTATGACACCACTTCGAGGTATGGCATTCTGCGAACCTTGCACTCCTGGGGATTGAGGGGGAATCTCCCCTTATTCCTCCAAAATTTCCTATCGAATAGATTTTTCATTGGAGACAAACAGTATAGCAGTCACCGCCTTGCAAAACGGCATCCCCCAAGGCTCGGTGCTAAGTGTTACTCTGTTTACCATTGCCATAAACAGTGTAGTGTCGCTCGTGAGGGAACCTGTAAAGGCATCGCTGTTTGTAGATGATTTTGCCATTTTTTGTTCATCCAACGGTATAAGTGTGATCCAGAGGCAACTCCCAACTGGTGCTCAAGTTGCATGAATGGAGCATGTTCAAGGTTTTAATTTCTCACCTACTAAATGTACTGGAGTGCACTTCTGCAGAATATACCACTTGCATAGCGATCCAATCCTGTACTTGGGAGGAAATCAGCTTCCATTCGCTGACTCTGCCCGGTTTTTTGGGGCTCACTTTTGACAAGTCGCTCACGTGGCGTCCTCATATTCGAACACTGCAAAACCAGATGCGTCTCCCCCCCAATCTGTGTGGCACTTCATGAGGAGCCGACCGCACTACCCTATAGCGGTTATATGGAGCACTCATTCGCTCAGCATTGGATTACGGTAGTGAAGTGGATGGTTGTGCAGCTCCTTCAGGCTGGTCATTGACAAGTCCTGCATGAGCACGTCTTCCAATGTGATGTAATACAAATGCGTTCTTTTCACAATGGAAACAAACCTTATTTTTTGTCTTAAACATGCTAAGTAGTTTGTTTTGTCTTTAATACAGGATTCTGGCAGACATTTTGCTTTATAGAATATAATACTTCCCTTTTGTTTGCAGATGGCAGGGAGTCTCTTCATTCAAATGGGATTCAGCTTTGGTGATACCTCAGCTGCAATGACAGCAAAAATTTCGAGAGCAGCCACTACAACAACAGCAGCAGCTTAATGAGCAACAGCTACAACAGCAGCTGCAGCAACCAGATGAAGAACAACATGTTTCGCATCTAGCCTTTTGAGTTGTCTTTACTTCCAGAGGTGAGCGAACAAAATGACCCGTTACCACCTGAACATTCGGTGCCATTGAGTGATAAATCAGATGATTCAGAGAGCAAAGAATCCACAGATGCCCCAGATGTGCCTGGAAATGAACATTGAAGAACTGGATGAAGAAACAGAACTTACGCATGAAGATAGTCTCAATCCCAACTCTGGTAAGTAAAGAATTGTCCTTCAGTTTTATACCCTCTAAATATTATGCTGCTATATGTAATTGAAAGTTCATTTGTGTTGTTGTTTCTTTGGGAAAAGTCACGTGAATGCTGAGGCAAAAGTCGCCTGTTTGTGCAATATATTCATATTTGAATAAATAAGAAAAACTTTTCTTTCCCGTATACGTACGTATATACGGAGTAATGTACGTAGTATAGGGAATGTTATGTAATGCTGTGCAAAAAAAACGGCGGATTTTTGGCAGAAAAAAATTAATTGCCGGGCCCTAACTACGAAAAAGTGGATAAAACCAGTTACTAAATTAAGAAAAAAATCCCCTAACACGTGGTGTAGCCAGAATCCCTCTTTTGCGGGTCCTTGAAAACTGAAAAACGAATTGAAAGGAAAATGTAATAATAAATGGTTCTTTGAATTTGAACGTAACGGCTAGGAAAATGAATTCAGTGAAATCTTGTTCATACATTTTCAAGGAACTGAAAAATTCGAATGTCGTAAGCAGGGGAAAAAATGATCAATTTACGCCTACTTTTCACTTTTCCGTCTGCAAATTACAATAAAGAAAACATGGATACATAAATAGCATGCAAATATCCACAGGATCTAATGTGTTAATATATGGCATTGAATAAAACTTAATTACACAAAAAAAAGCATTTAAAGTAATGCACATTAATCTATTGCTAGGGTGGCCAGAAATGTTGTGTGAAAATATGAACTGGTGGGGAGGGGATTTGGAATAATAATGATACATTCTCTTTATTATTTAAAACGGTACGAAAAGTGAAGTTGAGCTTTGCATTTACATAAAACGGAATAAATCTGTTACACATTAGTTTAAATTTTCAAACAAAATTCTCTGTGTGCATTATGGCCAGCGTTTATCAAGAGTTCATTAAAGTATTATATGCATGAAGGCTTTTATGAAACACACGTTTACTGTGCTGTGCATGTGCACTTGAACAAAGACACATACATATTACGAATAGTTACCAAAATAAGGTGACAACGGCATGAATCTGCACAATAGCCAGAATTGGCTTCAGAGAAAATTCAGCTCTAATCTAGATTAAAAACTTGCCGTAATAAACAGTAAAATCTCTAGTAACACTTGTTCACTTATACAAAAAGGTTTTTTTAAATTAATTAATTTATTTATTTGTTTTTTGTTTTTTTTTACATGTTCACTATTTCGATTTTACTTTCCTGTACACGTGTGGTATAGGAAAGTTATGTAATGTTGTACGAAAAAATGGTGGATTTGAGGCAGAAAAAATTAATTGCTGGGCTCTGATAACGAAAAAGTGGATAAATCCAGTTGCTTAAATTTAAAAAAATCTCTCCTAAGATGTGGTTCAGCCAGATTCCCTTTTTGTGGGTCCTCGATACTGAAAAACCAATTGAAAGCAAAACGTCTGTCTGTTATATAATTATAATTATTAATATATTATTTCTTTCAAGCAATCCACAAAGCTTTATTGAAATTGCGCAACAACAGGCGCGGATCCAAGGGGGGTCACGGGGGTCATGACCCCCCCAAATGATGAACTCAAAATTTTGTGAGAAACTTCAATATATATCAAAAAATGATAACTTTTCCAGTGTTCCTACAGAATCGGGGACTGGCCGATACATTTTCAGATATTTTCAAACAATTCTAGAAATTTCTAAAAATTTAGCAGTGCTAAAACTAATGAATGTATATAGAAATTGGAATTTAATTTGTATAAAAACATACTTCATCAAGATCATACAAGATCACTTTAAAATATTTTTAATACAAAGAAATATATCTAAACAAGTAACATATCTAAAGTCGGAATCAAATACACTGCGCGTTACTAGTGTTGCTAACTTAATGTGAATATTTGTCAATAATTGAACGAGAGAATTGTGCGAAAAATGGATGTCAGCACATGGACTCATCTTAAAAGTCACAATTGTTATTCAAAGGGAATAGAACTAGCTAAACTACATAATAATAATGGTATGAATATAAAATTGGCAATAATCTTGCTTTTAGGTGTTTGTTAGAATTTAGTTTCGATGATACAATCCAATTCAGTATCGGAACTCCTATCAAACTCAATGTTTATTTAACCTTAAAATGCTTAAAGTAATCTGTAACGGCGAACCTAATTTAATCATTGAAGTCTGATGTCGGTTCTGGTTTTGTATGAACGTAAGTTAAGGCTATCAACAGGGGTTAGTGGTAAAGATTAGTCGAAAAGATTTAGTGTTAGAGAATTTTAGTTTGGCTGATGAGCAAGGATAGTGTCTGACACCTAAAATACAGTGGCGAAGCTAGAGTCATGCAGTTGGGTATTCTGAAAATCTTATCTTACATGTTTTTGTAAATTAGCTCCATTCATAATTTTTTTTATTCAACAAAACATCGATAAAATGTTCTTTAAAGCTTTCTTTTCTGTACAGTTAATTTCCAACGGAATTTCTCAATTAATTCTTTAATGTAATAGTATTCCTTTTACATATTGCTGTACATAAAGGGAAAGTTGGTTTGAGTTGTACAAACTGAACCGTCTCTTGATATTTTTTCTGTACCAACTTGTCTAACAAATACTTCAGAAAAAACTGCAGGCATGTATTCTGCATTATTAATGTAGACATTTGTCAGTTCATTTTGAAGCTGTTCACTGTCAAGGAATCGATATTGTTTTATTAGGAAAGGAAACTTTTCTGAACGAAAGGACGCTTGTAGGTGGAAAACTGCTTTTCGTCCAGAAATTCAATAAAATGAATGTTGTCAAAATCTTGAAACATGTAGTCCATCTGAGTCACTACTGTATCAATAATTTTAAAAGATACAATTTTGTATTGTTCAAATAATTCTCGCCCTGAAAGTTCATTCATAGTCATGTCTACTTTGATGAGGATTTCAATAGTCTCTTCATATCTAACACGGTATATTACTATGTAGCGCTACAATTTCTATCGCTATGGTGTAGTACTTAACCCTCCTAATACCGCAGATTTTTTGTTTACACTGAGTACCACTGGTGTCACTAGAGACCCCAGTTCTTTTCCGAAAAGAAATACAAAATAGTGGTACATTTTTACACTTTTTACAGCATATTACATTTTAAGGCTATTCCTCTATTATGGATATGCAAACAATAATTTAGAACTCGAAATTTGCATAAACAAATTATTAAAAAATGAATACAATAGGAAGTACACAGAAAAGGCAGATTATTATGTAAAATTGACCGCAAAAATCAAACTTTGTCGTGCTAAATATTTATTACACGTCTTGCAAATATTTTTTGAAGAATTATTTTTGCAAAATTGCTACTTTACAACTGGTACACTTGTTTGTATATTTTCGATCAAATGATCTTTCACTAACATGCAGCGATCCCGTTTTTTGTTCTGTGTTGTTGTTGGACCGACTATTGTGCACATTTTTTTTAGTCACGACCAACAAGCTAGTATTGTAATTCTTTTTTCTCCCGTTTGAAGAAGAATGTAATCAAATAATGAACGCATTCATTACATGAATGTTAATAATATTACTGAAGAGAATCATTCTCCAGCTTCTACTCATTTTTTAGTTGTGTTTGTGCTCACTAATTTGTCCATTGTGTCTATTCCTGACCTAATTTTATTGTAATTCATTATTATTAATAGTTTTGATTCTTCCTTTTTGGTTACTTCTTTCATAGAATGCTTGGCTCTAAGAAGTGACACACCATTTGTACTAGGATAATAAGACATAATCGAAGTTTTTAAGGATTTCAAACAAAGAAAAAAACGTTTTATGGTCCTGGGCATTAGTGAAAACCCCTTGCATTCACAATCTGTTTTTCTTATATGTCCTAGTGTAATGTCTGTATTTTGAAGATCTCTTACTAGATTTAGGCTAGTGAAGAAGTTGTCAGTTGATATGCTCTTCCCGCTTTGTTTCAAAACCTTTCACCACATCTAAAACAACGCCCCTCCTTGATTTCACTAGGTTGGTTTGCGTGGCGACTTGTATATACTTGAACATTCAAGGCATAACTAGTGATATTTTCGTATGCAACCGATAACTTAAGCTATATTTACCCAGTTTCAAAGGCATATTATATTGCTGAAAAGGGCATTTACACGAAAGTTTACAAGTTGTTCATCAACTGTAATGTTGCTGTGTGGAATGTATGCATCTTGAAGTGGATTTGCCGACATTTCAAATATTTCTAATAGGAGCCAACGTATCTGGAACTCCGTTACGGTGCCTATGTTCTGCATCACATCGAAATGCATCTAGTAATTTGTGTGAAACGATTTCTAGCCATTACTTCAGCGAATATGGGCCTACGTTCTTCCTAGTTCCATAAGTGCATTCATTATTGCTTGATTGTCGCCTTTGTATGCACTAGCTATAATCCCAACGCCTACAAAACAATTCAGCTAAGTAGTAGTCAACTATATCCATTTTGAACCATACACAAAAGTTCCCTCTTTGTTGGTCCACTTCAAAACTTTATCAATTATATTTTGTTTCATAAATAAGTGGAAGGCTGACTGTACCCACACTTTCTTTGCATACTTCGTGGGATCTGGTCTTTTCCGTATAATGTTACGTCTTCGTACTCATCTACACGATTCTCTTTCCATGTCCTTATATCAAACTTATTCCTGATTTTTTATCTATAGATGACAAAGAAAACCCCAATAATTGTTCACAGTACAAAGGAAAAAATGCATACAATTTTGTTAAAAAATAGAATCCATACTGTAAAGTCAGTATCTAATATTCATTCTAAATATGTTTCACGAATTTGGATACAATTATCTAATTCAATCTCAGCCTCTTCAATTGCACCTATTTTCTCCATCACTGTCAAACATATCTGATAGTCGTAGCGAACCTCGCCAATGGTATTTCTGAAGAACCAGCTTCAAGTAAAATGCGACGCATCTCGTCATCAGAAAGTTGCTCCTTATCAGGAATGGTAATACAAAAACAATGTTACTCGAGTAACATAACCAAAAACAAGGCAGTAATTTCAAATGATATCAACCTATGGATGTTACAAAAGGTTGCCAACGTTTACTATAGCAACAGAAAAAAGCCATCATATTTACAAGAATTAGATGTTGGGTCATATAAGATCCCACTGGTACTCAGTGTGGCAAGTACGAATAATAATGAAAGTAACAACAATGTAAAACATTTGCGTACCCAATATGTGGGTAGACAATGAATCAGGAAAAGTCAAATTTTTTCAGATTTTTTAAAGTATTGGAAACTGTAAAAAGTATTAGAGAAACATGTCGTGGGGTCACAAGAGACCTCATGGTATTAGGAGGGTTAACTCGTGATTCCGCATTGTTGAGCGAAAACTGCATTTCGATATTGTGAATCGTTTACAAGTTATGAGACTGGCGCATAGGGCGCGTCAGTGGGACATTGTGTGTAACACTATATCTTTAGCTTCATTAATTGTTTCGTAAAGAAAACACTAACAAAAATCAAACAAACGGCACATAAACAACTCTATTTTCCCACAACGTCAGGTGATGAGGTGAATTTGCCTCTGAGACGTGGGTGTGTATTGCTGTACAAGTCCGTGCCTAACGAGAGCCTAGGCTGCAACTGGGGTCTCTGCCCAGTGAATGTAATTGAAAGGGGGATAGAGTACGCTCTCTTTTGCGCGTGCGCGGCAGAGCCAGCCGGCGTCTATCCACTGGCAGACTCCTCGCTCAGCTACCGGCTCCAAAGTGTATATTTCTGCGGCCCTGCTTATTCCCTCGCGCGTAGGCGGAGAAAAGAAGTCGAACACATTTAATTTTCTTCAACGATTCAGTAACAAAAACATTGAAAAATGGTACACAACGACAGAATTTATTGAAAAATAATGGGTATTATAAGGCTCCCAGATTACCCTTCAGCTTCGCCACTGCTAGAAGACCTTATTTGAATATTTTGCTGTCGCTGAGTCTGACGCCTAAAATATCTTATTTAAAAGTTTAGCTGTGGCTGAGTCCGAATCCAGTATCAAAAGTATCTTTTGACAGCACTCATTCTTGATGAACAGTATTGCAATGATGTTACTTTATTTGGGTTTTAATTAAACAGCACCAAGGCAATGCAAAAGGAATCAGATCAGTTAATTGAAAAATATTAACTGTTGCATTAAATTCAATTTATTAGATTATTATTTATTATTTTGCATGTCTCGGTGTAGTTGTCGCCAAACTTATAATGAAGTTTACAACATTGTTATAGAAGAATCGCCATTCAAGGAGATTCAAATATGGTGCAAATTTATTAATGTACGAAAGAGCAATATAAACGAAAAAATGTAAAAAAGGAAAATTTAAAATGAGAAAAATAATTGTGAGAAAAAATAAAAGTATAATTTAGTTTATTCATTTATTATAGGCATGCATTTCTTACTTACAATAATTTATTAAAATATTTTTTTCATTATACACATTTACATGTCTCTCATATACGTTTCTTCATAAATTTTTTATATTGCATCAAATGAAAGTTATTTTTGACAACTTGAAATTTATTGTTGATAAATTTATAAATTTTCATTTTTTAAAACAAATGTACCGAATAAAATTGACATATTTTTGTAGGCAGAATTCTAATCTGCAACAAAAATTGGAGGTTACCAGTTAAAATTCCAAAGTTACCCCCGCCTCACTCCCAGCGAATATGATGAGGATTGTAACAATTGTAACCTGCTTTATATCTGATACGTGATTACTGGTATATTGCATTTCTAATATATTTATAGTATAATAACGTCAATCTGATTACGAATAACATACGTCAAATTTATTACATTCGGTACCCTCCCCCCTTTCCGAGATAAATGCATTTGACCTGACCCCTCCCAAAAGAGAAGTCTGGATCCGCGCCTGCGCAACAATGCAGCAATGGATATTTAAAAAGCACATTGTTGGGTTGGTGAACTAAGAGTTGGTGGCAGTGATAAGATGAAGGTGTTTTGTTTACTAGAGCTTGTGTTTACAAATTAGACTTTTAGAAATTATTCCAAACATATTAGATAATCACTATTTTTTTCTGAGTTTTGAGGTATAGAACATATAAATATATATATATATATATATATACATACATACATACATATATATACATACACATACATACATACATATATATACATACATATATATACATACACATATATACATACACATATATATATATTATGTGACGGTACTTCTCCAACATAATCCTTATTATTTTGATGGGACCTGTAAAGGCGCAGGGGTCTTGGCAGGGAGGAGCCGTGATTCGGGATCACATGTGACATGAATTTCAGCGACACCTTTCTGATAACAAATTTGGATTTATTCCAATCAACAAAATTCCCAAATCCAGCAAACACAAATGCACAAGAAATCAAAACATTTATCGTCTCGGGTATCATCAATAAATTACTCAACTGAAATTTATTAGGCCTTTGCGAATGGGATCCCTCGCTTACTAAATGCAAAACCATTTACTGCTCAATGAACACACACAACTTTACCATTTTCCCCATCCAAAATGCTTAAATTTATTTTACAAAATCAGTTTTTCCTTTTTTTCTTGACTGAAAACTATTACGTGAGATCACAATTTTGATTTAAATTTGAATTCCTTGCTTTAGTCCTCGACTTGGAACATGGAAAACATTACTGGTCATTTCCCTCCCCGGTTCTAATGATTAGTTCTCATTAACTAACATGTCCTCTCGTATTTCCACTTTTCACTTTGCCCAGAATGAAGCCTTTGATACTTAACGTGCGCCGTCTCCTCGCGCCATCCGACGGGGTCTGCTGCGAAGGTCGCGCACACTCGCGCTGCCGCCACCTCGAAAGCCCAGCCGCTATGGCCGCCAAGGGCGAATTCCAGCCGGCCACGAGCCCTCTCGCGTCGCCTCCACAGCACGTTCTACCAGATTCCTCCGTGTTCGTTGCTTCTTGTCCGGTCCTCGAGTTTTAATACTGTCCGTGCGTTCGTGTACTCGAGCGCGGCCGTCGACACGAGTCAGTTGCTTCACTACAGTTCTGTGTTCGCACTATCTGCCGGGTAAATAATTACTTGATTCACTTTTCTAACTCACTTTTCAAAAACTCGACTTTGTTCAACCTAGCCATTCAATCACAGTACATCTATTACTGCGTCACGAAATATCTCCTTATTAGCTAGCGAAATTACTGCCGCTATTACGAACACCTTCACTTTCTACAATTCAATAGTCTTTCCACGGTCATTTAAATCATATTTCTTCCCTTTTGTTTCTTCCTTGGCTCCTTCCCTCACCATCATCCACTTATCACAATATATACATACATATATATATGTGTATATATATATATATATATATATATATATATATATATTCACTGAACAAAATACCACTTAACTATGCATATGTTAGCATTTCATCTGTACACCATGAAATTGAATGTGTGTAAATGACCGTGTAATTAAATGTTACGAAATTGCATCTTAAATTTAGGTAGCTCAAATAAAAGATCATGCACAGAAATCATTGCAATTTATATTGACTAGGTAAATGTTGGATTCATTTTATCAAAATATTTTATATAAAACAAGTTGATTACATAACTGAAATGTTTCAACTCATTTACATTTACAATGCTTTTATTTTATGGTAAATACCATGAATGATATATAGTGCATTACATGTAGATTTTAGCAAAAGATTTCTGTTTGAAAATTTGTTTGCCTTATCAAAATTGGGTAATTAAATTATTAAGAACATTGAAGGGTCTACCGAAAAGTGGAGCAATTGTAGCAGAGAGTACAGTAATTTTGTGAGTAATGTAGAAAGCAAATAAAACTTAATTTTTCTGGAGGTATTATAAGGATATTGATTACTGGTCATTAATAAGAAGGGTGGCATTTCTCTATATAATGAAATAGATTAAGGACGAGTAAACTTATCTCCTTCAATCTTAACTATATTCTACTCTCATCACTAAGGACCGGATTGTTAGGCGATGCACGTACAGACAAAGCGAATTGGGATCTTTAATTTTTTTTACTTTCCCGTATACTGTACGTACGTATAGTATAGGAAAAGTTACGTAATGCTGCGCGAAACAACGGCGGATTTTCTGCAGAAAAACTTATTACAAGGCCCTGGTAACGAAAAAGTGGATAAATCCAGTTGCTAAATTACGGGGGGGGGGAATCTAACACGTGGTGCAGCCAGAATCCGTATTTTGTGGGCTCTTGATACTGCCCGTCCGTCCGTTTGCCCAGTTGTGTTTCATGGAGATAAAGTGCTTTACGTGCGTTCGCAGGCGCAGAGGGCTCTCCACCGCCACAGGACGAGGACCAGGAACAGGCGATGCCAGAGCGGCCTGCTTACAGCGCCAGGACTCTTCCCTTAGCAACGGAGCTGCAGCCTCACGTGCGCCTGTTACGGATGCGGACTTCGAAATGCCGCGACGGCGGCGCCATCTTCGCCTCTTCCAGGGATCTCGAGGATCACGAGCGCCAGCACTCGCGAACGCAGCCGTTGCGCCGCGGCGTCTGCGGAGCCTCTGTCACCGCGTCCAGCGACCTCGCTCCTCACAAGCGGCAGCGCGCAGCGGAGCGCCAATATCCATGCGACGTGTCCGGAAAGGCCTTTGATAAGGCAGCTCCTCACGCCCTTCACAAGCGCAGGCACTGGAGAGAGGGGCCTCATTCATGCGACGTGTGCGGGAAGGGTTTCACAGCCTTAAGCTTCCTCATCAAACACAAGCGCGTACACACAGGTGAACGCCCATATCTATGCGATGTGTGCGGAAAGGCTTTTACAGAGTCAAGCTCCCTCGCCAGGCACAAGCGCAAGCACACGGGAGAGCGCCCGTTTTCATGCGATGTGTGTGGGAAGGCTTTTAAAGAGTCAGGCCACCTCGCCGTGCACAGACGCACGCACACGGGAGAGCGACCATATCCATGCGATGTGTGTGGAAAGGCTTTTAAAGATTCAGGTGCCTTCGCCAAGCACAAGCGCACGCACACGGGAGAGCGCCCGTTTTCATGCGATGTGTGCGGAAAGGCTTTTCAACAGGCAAGCGCACTAGCCACGCACAAGCGCACGCACACGGGAGAGCGCCCGTTTTCATGCGATGTGTGCGGGAAGGCTTTTACAGTGCTAGGCAACCTCGCTGTGCACAGACGCACGCACACGGGAGAGCGACCATATCCATGCGATGTGTGTGGAAAGGCTTTTAAAGATTCATGTGCCTTCGCCAAGCACAAGCGCACGCACACGGGATAGCGCCCGTTTTCATGTGATGTGTGCGGAAAGGCTTTTCAACAGGCAAGCGCACTAGCCATGCACAAGCGCACGCACACGGGAGAGCGCCCGTTTTCATGCGATGTGTGCGGGAAGGCTTTTAAAGAGTCAGGCACCCTCGCCGTGCACAAGCGCACGCACATGGGGCAACGACCAATTGGCTGCGACGCTTGCTCACTTCGCTTCAGTTGTAAATCCTCCATGATATCTCACTGGCAACGCATTCACATCACAAAGTGAACTGTTGCTGTTCCTGCTTTCTTTTGCAAGCTTCGCATGAGTCTAGAATATTTGTGTACAGTATATGTGAACTCATTCATGACAAATAATTTACAATTTTAATTAAAAATCACTATGTACGTTGTACGTGTATAAAGTGACTGCATTTTAAAATTTAAATCTTTAACTATATGATGAATGAAATGGTAAATTGCTCTTCAGGAAAGTATACAGACTTTAAAGCATTCAAGATAAATTTGCAATGCTTGTAAAAATATGTGAATTTTTTACATGCACAGGTGAAATGATTTTTAATAATAATAAATAATAATAATTTTTTTAAAATAATTTTTAATAATAATAAATAATTTTTAAAAAACGATTATTTTATAAATTTACTTGTATGTGTGTTTCATAAAACATGAATAAATCATTTTTACTAATCTTGAAAGATTTGTTCGTTTGCTGAAAAATCAATATTTTTTAGAAGACATTTTTCATAGAAATTTGACCGAAGATTCCTCAGCCACGGATAAGAACTCCGGATATGAAAACACAGTTTCACTCAAACTTTCTGGATCACGGTTGAAAGCTACAGCGGAGCTATCCTATGTAAATTATGATGCAATCGTCGGTTGTGTAGAGACACTTTGCATAAACTATCTTCATCTTGTCTTGTAATGAACCTTAGTGCAAATTCGCAAGTGAACTCTCTCATTGTTTCTCACGACAAAATTTTTGAATGGAATTAAGGTCAATTAAAAATGTCAATTGAAAGGGAGTGGTCAGTAATTTAAGGGATTTTTGAACGAAGCATTGCTAACTAAAATATTTTGGGCTTTTTTATCACGCAATGGAATTGTTCGTAGAATATAAGCCTACTAACAGGTATGCGGTTAAAAAAATTTAAATTGGGTGACGTCACTAACAAATAAAATTCTTTTTAGAAATCCTTTTGTTGACAGGGCACAATCAGATTCCAAGAGAAAGACACTGAAAAAATGTAAAGACCCCTGCAGTGAAGCTGTTCCAATGCCTAGAGATAGATTCGAATTCATAAGGTCAAATGTTATGATAATGAACTGTTCCATTATCATGATCGCTTTGCAAGAGTAAGCCCACTTTTCACTTCTCTAAACATGAAATTTCAAGAAATAGCACCGCACTTCGAATGTCGCTCTGTCGACGAAGCAACGGTGGCATACAGGATAGGATTCAAAAGTAACGAGCCTCACGTTATGCTGACGTGTGCGCCCCCAGCAGCGCGCTCTCCTTGACAGCGATGGTGGTGGGGGGTGTTGGCTTCACAGCACCACACAGGTCAGTTGCCTCCCAGCTTTCGGAGCGGTAGCATCGGCCTTAACAGTAGCCCCTATACGGTGGTGCGTGGCACGGCGATATGGAAAGTTCGTTGGAGCTACCCTACGCGATCACATTTTGCTTCCGGTTGGGCAAGTCTCCTTCCGAAACGTTCGCAATGCTTCAACAGGCGTTGGGACTGTCTGCCCTATTCGCAAGTCAGAAAGTGGCACAACGCCTTTTGTGAGGGACGGGAAGAGGTGGCTGACGAACTCCAGTCTGGACGCTCATCGTCTGCCCATACTGACGTGAATGTGCAGCGAGGGCGTGAATTTTTGAACACCGACCAGCGTTGAGTCTCCACCCAGTAGCAGTAGCCCTGGACTTATCGGAGACAACGCCTCCAGCCACACTGCGTTCATCGTCACCGACTACCTGGTCCGAGCCAATGTTCTCGTGGTGCCCCAGCCTGCCTGCAGTCCGGACTTGTCGCCTCCTGACTTCTTGTCTCCGCGCTTAAAATCAGCCCTGAAAGGAAAGCGTTTCAACTCCATTGAGGACATCCAAGCAAATCGCGACCCCAGAACCAGAGGGTTCTATCTACCCTTGTTGTCATTTTCCAGGAGAGCAATTTGAAGTTTGCTCCCTCTGGTAGGCCATCTGTACATTTGAGTTAATGGAAAAAGTGGTTTTATAGAATGAACAGGCTGTAGACAAGTGTACTAAACATATTTTATTAATAAATGATCAACGTACAATTTTTACATCATTTTTAAAACTTTGAAAATGCAGATAGAACCTTTTATCTCCAAGCATAACAGTACAATTCATATCTAGAAGGTTCTTATAATAGAATTGTCTTAAAATACGCTACATCAACTTCAGGCATCCATTTCAGCATAAACTTTGTCTTTCACCTTCTCCTTTGATATTTTTCTTCCCTTTTACATTTGCTCCCCAGCGGATGCTTGGCGTAGGTGATACAGATCATTTTGATCTGCCAGCCTTTGATTTCTTTATCAAAATGATACAATTCCAAGGTTCGTAAGGATGTTGACTAGTTTTGAATTGCAATGTTAGCAAATCTGAGCGATGAAATTGAAGCTGGGGCACTTGAGTGTACCAGCAGCGTTGGTAGTCATAATGTTTAGAGTGAGTTTGAAAGACATTAAAGTCATTTGATGACATCTGGATCACAGAATAAGGTGATTTTTTATTGGATGCTAGAACAGGTCTCAAGGGGGGAAACTGGTAACCGAACTTCAGTTAATTTTAAGATCTTCTCAATGTTAGAATGTATTTTATCCACCTCCTGTATGGATGAATGCTCAGGAGTAGAAAATTTCATTATTACTTGATCAACGTGTTCATTTTTGGATAAAAAGAAGCAATAGCATATGAAATAATAGAGTTTCTGTTTTGAGGAACCCAGCTATCACTCCACAAAATATACTCCCTAACATAAGGAAACATATTATTTTGGTCGTTATTTTTATCACTCCACAGGCAATGTCATTCCCAGAACGACCACAAAGTACCTCATGCCACCAGGCACAATTTCCTTTTTTTACTTAACTTTCATCTATAGAAAAAGCAACTAGCATTAGCTCGAAGAGCAATAATATTTTGCAAGTCAAAACCTACAACAACCCTGTTACTTTCACGGTCATTTTTTTCTTTCATCTCTCATATAGGTTTTATTCAACATTTTCATAACAAGCTCTTGAGTTACACTGTTCTCTATTTGGTATTATGTTTTGTTCGCATAAGTAACATCTGTCAAACTTGGGTAACAAAAATGCGATATTATATTCATTATTGAAAATCGATCTGTACATTGGCATTAAAAGAGGTTTAACATTAATTTCATTACAGTATTGAAGGTAAAGGTCGAACATTCTACTGACATTCATATTACTGAGATGCTTTTATATTAATCAGATTATTAAACATACGCCGTACCTACCAAACTATATATTTTAAGAAACGTTACTGTAATCAATGAATGTATTAAATTATCCCTAGCCACAACCACCACCTCAATTAACAACAGTGCATAAATAAAGCACACTTTTTACCTTTACGAAATCTTTTTCTTTCAGAGGAGGCGTGTATCCTTCTCCACTACTGTCATCTGTTGAACTTCGACTATCATTAGATCTGTCATTTAGCCACTTATTAATGGTATCCTTATCCATTATCACTTTACATACACACTCTATACCATCATTAATATAACGTGACCATATAATCGCAACTCTTTCAACTTCGAGTTTTTTTAACAGGTGCTGCAGATAGAACTGTCTGGCTCTCAGTTTTGCCAAATTATGCAGATATAACTATATTTCCCTATTTATAAGTTTGAAACTAATGCGAATTTGGTTACAATATCTTTTTTATTTGAAACATACTTTCTCTCTACATATATGCAATAAAATCAGAAATGATAAAATTGCAGATAGAACTCTGGTTCTGACGTCGCGAAATGTCAAGGCAGCTCTTGCAGAAATCCAGGAACAGGACTTCAGGGATGCCTTAGAGTCCTGGAAAAGCCGCCTACAGAAGTGCGTTGATGCCGGAAATGCCTATTTTGAAGACTATTAGTTGTACCGATCAGCTCAATAAAACTGTCTTTTTCAACGTAGGCTCATTCCTTTTGAATCCTACCCTGTATTACGGTCATCACGGATGTAAACTATACATTCGTAGAAAACGAAATTCATATGGCTACAACCTGTGCCATTGGGTTGAAGCTGCATCTGAAGGATATGTGTTATGGATAGAGACGTTTCAGGGAGCTAAAACGCCTCTCTCAGATGTGTATAAAGAACTTTATCTCGAGCCTCCTGTAGTGCTTAGCCTGACTGGGGAATGGGAGGTATTGATCGCGCTGATCAAAACGTAGCTTATACAGAGTATTCACACTAGAGAAAAATGGCATTTTCCTCTCCTTTCATGATTGATATAGCAGAGCAAAATGCCTGGCAGGTGTATAAGTACTGAGGGGGAGAATTGGACCATCTTATTTTTTTTTCAGTGAGTTGCCATGGCACATGGCACTGATGACAGGTAATTAACAGAACACCAATATAAAAGAAGTAAAACTTCAAATATACTGTAGGACTGAAGATGGTAAAAATCATTTAGTTGTGTCTCAGGAAAAAACCAACCAGATGTAGGTTGTCACAAGAAGGTATCAAACAAATGTCAAAAATGTGATGCCGCCTTGTATACGAGTTGTTTAATAACCTTCCACACTAGGTCTTAAAGTATTAATATAGTATATTCTTATTTATTTGAACTGTTATTTTTCCAATATTTTATTTTGTAAGCTATTTATTCAATTAAAATACATTTCTTAACAAAAATTCTACCTTTAAAAAATATATTGCGTGTAGTATGCAATGTACCCCTACATGCCTACTGTTTTTCTAAAAGGACACCCTCCTATGAATTGTTTAAGTGACATATTCCAAAAATAATATATTTGAAATCAGATAATTTTTATTAATATAATAAAACAAAAATATCGCCGGAAACAAGCAAAAAAATGTTCAGGCATATCTGTGTTAAAGTAACAGTAAAATGCAAACTGGTTTTGAATGTCGCTAGATATTACGGAATTATTACTTTATAATCTAAACATAAAATGAGTAGGAAAGAAACAAGAGGTTAATCTTCGAATGTTTCAAATATTACTTATGAATGTGGTTCAATTTGACTTTTCTGTTGAAAAAATCTTTATTTTATGTGAACTAAATTTAAATAATTAAATTTGTTCAAAGAATTGTCACCCCGACCGGAATTCGAAGCCGGATCTCCTGGTTTACCCCCAGTTACACTAACAAGTTGCGTAAACCAGGAGACCCGGTCGGGGTGACAATTCTTTGAACAAATTTAATTATTAAAATACATTTGTTACCCAGTAACAAGGTCACAACTTTGTGTTCTTCACGTCTGCGGAACATTTCCGTGCATAAATACTTGCAAAAAGGTGACTCGTTCGTGACATTTTTCCCAATAGCCGCCCCCACCCCGCATATAAAAACGAAAGATTCGTACTGGTTCGTTAATTTTTTTTTCCAACTCTATTTTCGAGGGTTCATTAATTTTTTTCTTACTGCAGCTTGCGCATTGCAGAGAATGTTATGTAATGCTGCGGGGAAAACGGCGAATTTTTGACAAAAGTTATTACCGGGCTCTTTTAACGAGAAAGTGGATACATCCAGTTGCTTCATTTAAAAAAGCCAATGTATTGTTCCTATCTATCTATCTATATATATATATATATATATATATATATATATATATATAAAATACTTCAAACACGTAGTAAGTTCCATGTTTTGTGTGTTACCGCAAAATGGATTGACGATAATATCTGTCCATTTGTGTCTTGTTGTCAACGCTAGTTCCTAAACCTTTGAGCTGATTTTCTCCAAAATTGATATTCCCCAATCGATCTGGTACGGCCGCTCGAGTTTGAAACTGATTTTTTAATTCGGGGGGGGGGTACTTTACATGAGGCCCCTGAAACATATTCAAAATTTTAAAAAATGAGTCCAAATTTTTTGGTTAAATTTTTAATTGTCGGTTAGCGTAAAAGAGAAGTTTATTGTTGAATGTCGATATTTTGAGAAAGATTCAGTAAGGCGGCTTGATTTACTTAACGTGAGTGTTGCATTGTTCTCTCCGTTTAATGATTACGTATTGCCATTGAGCAAATCCGGATTATTATTCACAACAATTCATTAGACAGAAAGTAGTATTCCATCAATGCGAGACTTACTTGTATTTATTCGTTGTATTTCGCATTTATTCTGTCTTGACACCTTAATACGAGGATGGATCGATAAGTAACGCACACAATTTTTTTAAACAGAAAGTTTAATCAGTTAGCACTTTATAGCATTGATGATACATATTTTATCTATTTTTCAACATACGATCCTAGTCTCTCGACACATTTCTCCCATCGAGGCAATAGTTTGAAAATACTCTGTTCACAGAACTCTTTTTTTTTTTTTTTTTTAAGAATACAACCATCTGCGCACAGTGGATTTGACTTCATCAGTGTCGAAACGTTGCCCCCCCCAGGAATTTCTGCATGGGACCAAACAAATGAAAGTCCGAAGGCGCCAGGTCTGGACTATAGGGTGGGTGTTCGACCCAATTCGAGCCACCTTCCAGCCAAAGTGGCTAATTTTTTAACGAACAGGAGCAGCAATATGGAGGCGAGCAATGTTGTGGAGCAGTATCACATTTGGCATATTGCGTTTGTCGCGAATGGCACGACGCAACTTTGACAATGTCTGTCCATAATTTTCAGCATTCACAGTTGTCCCTTTCGTAAGAAATTCCACCAACAGTACACCATGCATACCCCAGAACACTGTCATGAACACTGGCAGACTGCGTCACTTTGAACTTCTTCTTTACAGGAGAATGGGGTTTCTTCCATTCCATAGAGGCTTGCTTTGTTTCGGGCGTATAGTGGTACACCCACGACTCATCACCTGTTACAATTTTTTCCAGGAAGGTCTAACCTTCAGCAGCATAACGCCTTAGATGGTCCAAGCTCGCGATCATACGCTGGCCTTTGTGGTCATCTGTCAGATTTTTGGGCGCCCAGCGGGCACAAAAAAATTCAGTCTGTCATGCACGATATCAGACACCGTACCGTAAGAAATGTTGAACCGCGCTACAAGGTTCTCAGATGGACGCGTCGCTCAACGAGAATTGCTTGCTATATGGCCGCCATATTCCCTTCAGTGGAGGCCGTCACTGGTCGGTGGAGGTCCTTCAGTGGAGGCCGTCACTGGTCGGTGGAGGTCCTTCAGTGGAGGCCGTCACTGGTCGGTGGAGGTCCTTCAGTGGAGGCCGTCACTGGTCGGTGGAGGTCCTTCAGTGGAGGCCGTCACTGGTCGGTGGAGGTCCTTCAGTGGAGGCCGTCACTGGTCGGTGGAGGTCCTTCAGTGGAGGCCGTCACTGGTCGGTGGAGGTCCTTCAGTGGAGGCCGTCACTGGTCGGTGGCGGTCCTTCAGTGGAGGCCGTCACTGGTCGGTGGAGGTCCTTCAGTGGAGGCCGTCACTGGTCGGTGGAGGTCCTTCAGTGGAGGCCGTCACTGGTCGGTGGAGGTCCTTCAGTGGAGGCCGTCACTGGTCGGTGGAGGTCCCTTCAGTGGAGGCCGTCACTGGTCGGTGGAGGTCCTTCAGTGGAGGCCGTCACTGGTCGGTGGAGGTCCTTCAGTGGAGGCCGTCACTGGTCGGTGGAGGTCCTTCAGTGGAGGCCGTCACTGGTCGGTGGAGGTCCTTCAGTGGAGGCCGTCACTGGTCGGTGGAGGTCCTTCAGTGGAGGCCGTCACTGGTCGGTGGAGGTCCTTCAGTGGAGGCCGTCACTGGTCGGTGGAGGTCCTTCAGTGGAGGCCGTCACTGGTCGGTGGAGGTCCCTTCAGTGGAGGCCGTCACTGGTCGGTGGAGGTCCTTCAGTGGAGGCCGTCACTGGTCGGTGGAGGTCCTTCAGTGGAGGCCGTCACTGGTCGGTGGAGGTCCTTCAGTGGAGGCCGTCACTGGTCGGTGGAGGTCCTTCAGTGGAGGCCGTCACTGGTCGGTGGAGGTCCTTCAGTGGAGGCCGTCACTGGTCGGTGGAGGTCCTTCAGTGGAGGCCGTCACTGGTCGGTGGAGGGCCCTTTAGTGGAGGCCGTCACTGGTCGGTGGAGGTCCCTTCAGTGGAGGCCGTCACTGGTCGGTGGAGGTCCCTTCAGTGGAGGCCGTCACTGGTCGGTGGAGGTCCTTCAGTGGAGGCCGTCACTGGTCGGTGGAGGTCCTTCAGTGGAGGCCGTCACTGGTCGGTGGAGGTCCTTCAGTGGAGGCCGTCACTGGTCGGTGGAGGTCCCTTCAGTGGAGGCCGTCACTGGTCGGTGGAGGTCCTTCAGTGGAGGCCGTCACTGGTCGGTGGAGGTCCTTCAGTGGAGGCCGTCACTGGTCGGTGGAGGTCCTTCAGTGGAGGCCGTCACTGGTCGGTGGAGGTCCTTCAGTGGAGGCCGTCACTGGTCGGTGGAGGTCCTTCAGTGGAGGCCGTCACTGGTCGGTGGAGGTCCTTCAGTGGAGGCCGTCACTGGTCGGTGGAGGGCCCTTTAGTGGAGGCCGTCACTGGTCGGTGGAGGTCCCTTCAGTGGAGGCCGTCACTGGTCGGTGGAGGTCCCTTCAGTGGAGGCCGTCACTGGTCGGTGGAGGTCCTTCAGTGGAGGCCGTCACTGGTCGGTGGAGGTCCTTCAGTGGAGGCCGTCACTGGTCGGTGGAGGTCCTTCAGTGGAGGCCGTCACTGGTCGGTGGAGGTCCTTCAGTGGAGGCCGTCACTGGTCGGTGGAGGTCCTTCAGTGGAGGCCGTCACTGGTCGGTGGAGGGCCCTTTAGTGGAGGCCGTCACTGGTCGGTGGAGGTCCTTCAGTGGAGGCCGTCACTGGTCGGTGGAGGTCCTTCAGTGGAGGCCGTCACTGGTCGGTGGAGGTCCTTCAGTGGAGGCCGTCACTGGTCGGTGGAGGTCCTTCAGTGGAGGCCGTCACTGGTCGGTGGAGGTCCTTCAGTGGAGGCCGTCACTGGTCGGTGGAGGTCCTTCAGTGGAGGCCGTCACTGGTCGGTGGAGGTCCCTTCAGTGGAGGCCGTCACTGGTCGGTGGAGGTCCTTCAGTGGAGGCCGTCACTGGTCGGTGGAGGTCCTTCAGTGGAGGCCGTCACTGGTCGGTGGAGGTCCTTCAGTGGAGGCCGTCACTGGTCGGTGGAGGTCCTTCAGTGGAGGCCGTCACTGGTCGGTGGAGGTCCTTCAGTGGAGGCCGTCACTGGTCGGTGGAGGTCCTTCAGTGGAGGCCGTCACTGGTCGGTGGAGGTCCTTCAGTGGAGGCCGTCACTGGTCGGTGGAGGTCCTTCAGTGGAGGCCGTCACTGGTCGGTGGAGGTCCTTCAGTGGAGGCCGTCACTGGTCGGTGGAGGTCCTTCAGTGGAGGCCGTCACTGGTCGGTGGAGGGCCCTTTAGTGGAGGCCGTCACTGGTCGGTGGAGGTCCCTTCAGTGGAGGCCGTCACTGGTCGGTGGAGGTCTCTTCAGTGGAGGCCGGCCACTGATCTGTATATAACACTGGATGGGGGGTAGTATCCGAAGCGTGACGCACTAAGAATGGCGCCATGACACCGAAACTGACCACCGCTGGCAACAAATATGGCGAACTAGTGTCCATGTGTTTCTAGTTTTTTTGGTTATTGTTATCGAAAACGTTGTTATTTAATGTCGTATTAAAAATGGGTGTCACTTGTGTGTATTGTGGAACAAAACCTGACGAGAATATTAATTGCACACTCCACAAGTAAGTGAATTATCTTCATTTTATTACTCGTTGTTACATCATCAAGAAAAAAATGTGAATATTTAATAATAAATGGAAAAATTGTTTGACTAGATTTCCACAGGACGAAGATTTATTGCGACAATGGAAGCAAAATATGGGACTGCTGAACATTGTTCTAAATAAAAAGAGTAGGTTATGCTTACTGCATTTTCAAGAACATTGTTTGAAAAAATTAAACATTATAACACGTTACTTCCAAACAGTGTGCCAACAATTTTTGCTTCTTATAATAACCTGTGTGTATTGTGTAAAGAAGAAAATAAGGAAGAGGATATTTTATTTCACATGTATTAATTTATTTTTTAGTATTCTGTCCTACTTGTCTGTGCATAAATTTAATCAACATTCAAGCTTCAGTATTTTTAAAGACATCTATATGTATTATAACACAACTCGTTTATAAGTCTGTACTACACTGTTGTAAAGACTTAGTGTTATAATAAATATAGTTGTCCTTAGAAATATTGAAGCCTGAATGTTGATTAAAGATACTAATTTTTTACAGAAACATTTATGAAGAATTCTGATCAGAAGTGAGAATGGAGAAATAGTAGAATATTATTACAATTGAAATTTTTGTTTTTCACAGGAAGCTATAATGGTTACTTTCGATTAATTGTACTTATATGCAGCACTGAATTGTAAATTTCATTAATCTTAACTATCAACTTAAATGCAATGTAGATTTAATTAATTTTAAAGTTATTACAATTATACAACCACTTAATAATTACTATTGCTTTTAGTAAACTGCATGTAATTAATTCTACGTACATCTGTGAATTGTATATTGTATTATTGGAAATAACAACTTAAGTGAAATGTAGATTTAGTTAATTCAATACATTCTGAATTGTACATTTCATTAATTTTAATATCAATTGAATAAAACTCATTTCATGAATTTTACATTCACAGCGATTGTAATGTCATTTAATTATAATTGTTAATTTCAATAGGGTTTATATTTTACATATCAGTGATTGTATGTTTCATTAATTTTAAGTATCAATTTTCATTATACATTTATATTCTAAATTTATTTCAGTCGTAATATGACCGTATAATATAATTGTTCATTTAAGTGAATTGTTCATCACATTAATTAATTGCAATTGTTTTATTTTCATTTACATTTTTCAGTTCATATTTCTGTTTCATCTTAGTGTTAATTAACTTTTAATTAATATAAGTTTCAGGAAAATAAATATAGTATTAATTTACATTCCACAATTTAGAAAATCTTTTTTTAATATTCTCTTGAAATGATTCAGAATAAAATTTTATAAGTATTATTTTTCACGTAATCATAATAATGGTAAAACTGCGTATATACGTTGAATTTCGCGCTAAAATCTTGCCAGCGGGGGGCAGTTTAGGTGTCATGGCGCGATTCTATGTGCGTCATCCCCACTCCTGGTGTTTTAGTTCTATGCCCTATCCAGTGTTATATACAGATCAGTGAGGCCGGCACATGGCGAGTCAACGCGATGAACCCGGCCTTCTTCAAAACGTGTGCACCACCTCGCGATGTTGCTACGGTCCATACAGTCTTCCGCGTACACGCCCGACATTTCATTGCGTATGTCACTCGGGTTTAGTCCTTTAGCCCACAAAAAATGAACTTCACTTCGTGACTCTTCGCGGGTGGACGATGCTAACACGCCGCACCATCTTGGCTCAGTAGTTCTCGCTTCTGCCGCAAGAGCTCTCCCTTATCTAAATATGGCTGCTGTGGCGCAAACCTTCAAACTAAATGTATGCAAAATTCCAACTCTCCAGTCATAATAACACGACGCAATAAATGGGCCTTACTTATCGATCCACCTACGTATTTACTTACTATGTGTCCACCTACTTGTCCTTGAAATTGTCATGCGCAATGCGCAACTGGACCTCATTTCGGGAGTGGAGTCCAGTTGTGTTTCATAACGTAATGTGCTTTACGTGCGTTCGCAGGCGCAGAGGGCTCTCCACCGCCACAGGACGAGGACCAGGAACAGGCGATGCCAGAGCGGCCTGCTAACAGCGCCAGGACTCTTCCCTCAGCAACGGAGCTGCAGCCTCACGTGCGCCTGTTACGGATGCGGACTTCGAAATGCCACGACTGCGGCGCCATCTTCGCCTCTTCCAGGGATCTCGAGGATCACGAGCGCCAGCACTCGCGAACGCAGCCGTTGCGCCGCGGCGTCTGCGGAGCCTCTGTCACCGCGTCCAGCGACCTCGCTCCTCACAAGCGGCAGCGCGCAGCGGAGCGCCAATATCCATGCGACTTGTCCGGAAAGGCCTTTGATAAGGCAGCTCCTCACGCCCTTCACAAGCGCAGGCACTGGAGAGTGGGGCCTCATTCATGCGACGTGTGCGGGAAGGATTTCACAGCCTTATGCTTCCTCATCAAACACAAGCGCATACACTCAGGAGAACGCCCATATCTATGCGATGTGTGCGGAAAGTCTTTTACAAAGTCAAGCTCCCTCGCCAAGCACAAGCGCACGCACACGGGAGAGCGCCCGTTTTCATGCGATGTGTGCGGAAAGGCTTTTAATCAGGCAAGCACGCTAGCCATGCACAAGCGCACGCACACGGGAGAGCGCCCGTTTTCATGCGATGTGTGCGGAAAGGCTTTTAATCAGGCAAGCACGCTAGCCATGCACAAGCGCACGCACACGGGAGAGCGCCCGTTTTCATGCGATGTGTGCGGAAAGGCTTTTAATCAGGCAAGCACGCTAGCCATGCACAAGCGCACGCACACTGGAGAACGCCCATTTTCATGCGATGTGTGCGGAAAGACTTTTAATCAGGCAAGCGCACTAGCCATGCACAAGCCCACGCACACGGGAGAGCGCCCGTTTTCATGCGATGTGTGCGGGAAGGCTTTTACATTGCCAGGCAACCTCGCTGTGCACAAGCGCACGCACACGGGGCAACGACCAATTGGCTGCGACGCGTGCTCACTTCGCTTCAGTTGTAAATCCTCGATGATATCTCACTGGCAACGCATTCACATCACAAAGGCTGCTGCACAAAACTGTTGCTGTTCCTCCTTTCTTTTGCAAACTTTGCAACTCTTGAATATTTGTGTACAATATATGTGTACTCATTCATGACAAATAATTTACAATTTTAATTAAAAATCACTATGTACGTTGTACGTGTATAAAGTGACTGGATTTTAAAATTTAAATCTTTAACTATATGATGAATGAAATGGTAAATTGCTCTTCAGGAAAGTATACAGACTTTAAAGCATTCAAGAAAAATTTGCAATGCTTGTAAAAATATGTGCATTTTTTACATGCACAGGTCAAGTGTTTTTAAATGTAAATAATTTTTAAAAACGAATATTTTAGAAATTTACTTGTATGCATGTTTCATAAAACATGAATAAATCATTTTTACTATACTTAAAAGATTTGTTCGTTTGCTGAAAAATCAATATTTTTTAGAAGACATTTTTCATAGATAGAAATTTGACCGAAGATTCCTCAGCCACGGATAAGAACTCTGGTTATGAAAACACCGTTTCACTCAATAATCTTTCTGGATCACTGTTGAAAGCTACAGCGGAGCTATCCAATATAAATTATGATGCATTCGTCGGTTGTGTAGAGACTCTTTGCATAAACAATGTTCATTTTGTCTTGTAATGAACCTTTGTGCAAATTCTCAAATGAACTATCTCATTGTATCTCACGACAAAATTTTTGAACGGAATAAAAACGGAAAAAATTTTTGAACGGAAAAAAAATTAAATTGGGTAATGTCCCTGACAAATAAAATTCTTTTTAGAAATCCTTTTGTTGACAGGGCACAATCAGATTCCAAGAAAAGGTCTTTACTGAAAAAATGTAAAGACCCCTGCAGTGAAGCTGTTCCAATGCCTAGAGATAGATTGGAATTCACAAGGTCAAATGTTATGATAATGAACTGTTCCATTATCATGATCGCTTTGCAAGAGTAAGCCCACTTTTCACTTCTCTAAACATGAAATTTCAAGAAATAGCACCGCACTTCGAATGTCACTCTGTCGACGAAGCAACGGTGGCATACAGGATAGGATTCAAAAGTAATGAGCCGCACGTTATGCCGACGTGTGCGCCCCCAGCGGCCCAAAGCTTAAAAGAAACCGGTTTCTAGGGGCGCATGGGATTATATGAGCACGGGTCACGTGACGCTGATGTCGAAGTGCGGGTCGTTTCAGTTGCAGATCTGTTGCAAAACACCTCAGACAGCGCCCAGGTCGCTTTCTGCTGACTGCACTCCATTCTTTGGTTGCTGAGTAGTCAGCAGGCCGACCGCAAACACCCGTCTGCACTGCGTCACCGTGACCCGAATAGCTCATGCCCATGGCGTTTACTGAATACATATATTTTCCAAATACAGACAAATATTCTTTATGTGACACAAGAAATTTAAAGAAAACCCGTTTGGGGGAAAATTTTGAAAATGCCCGGGGGACATTACGTAAAGTACCCCCAAAAATTAATGAATGTTTTTCAAAATCGTGGAGCTTCGACTCAGGCCAGATGGACAGGGATTTTTTCAATTTGCAGAAACTTCTCCGCATTGCTTAGACGCTAGTGCTGTTCTCATACACTGGACAGACGGACGCACAGATGCTTTGCCGTCAATTGGGTTTTCGGTATCAAGGAAACGGATTCTGGCTGCACCACATGTTAGGGGATTTTTTTCTTAAAATTGAGATGGAAAATGTGGATAAATCATGTTGCTAAATAGCAACTGGATTCATCCACTTTTTCGTTATCAGGGCCCAGGTATTAATTTTTCTGCCGAAAAAGCGCCGTTTTTCGCGCGGCATTACATAACTTTCCCTATACTACATATACTCCATACATTCTCCCATACTCTGTATATACGTATGTATACGGGAAAGTAAAAATGTATTAGTCAGGATCGTGGAGATGCTGATGTCCACCCAAGGCCCTTTATCGGGTGAAAAAAATCGTAAGCGGCCACTAACAGTTTCAAAAATTAGTTAATAGAGATTACAACTTAATCGAGGTTATGAGGTAACGGGAAATTATCCTTTATTTTCTCGTATCATTAATTTATGTCATTCGCGTACGTTTTGTCACTGAAACTTGTTTCTCGTCCAAGATCCCACGCCGCCTCTTTATTAGTGCCCCCCCCCCTTGATGCCACCTATTCTCGTATTCAACGCGCCCTCGAGCCAGCTAGATTTCAAGATGGAATTCACATCGTGTAGAAATTTATACTTTGATTTTTGCTTTCCCTATACTATACGTACGTATAGTAATGCTACGCGAAAAAACGGCGGATTTGCGGCCGAAAAACGTTTATTACAGGGCCCTGGTAACGAAAAACTGGATAAATCCAGTTGCTAAATTAAGAAGAAAAAAATCTAATACGTGGTGCAGCCATAATCCCTATTTTGTGGGTCCTTGGTACCGAAAAAGCATAACGTCTGTCTGTGAACAACGCTAGTGACTAAACCCGTTCAACCCGATTTTCTCTAACATTGATATTCCCCGATCGATCTAAATGATCTCGCGGCCCCTTGAATTTAAAACCGATATTTTAATTTTGGAGGATACTTAACACGAAGCCCCTGGGGACATTTTCAAACTTTTCAAAAAAATGGCGCCCAAAATTTTGACTAAATTTTGTTGTAGGACAGTCTGAAGATCATTTAACAGAATGGCGTAGGTCTTATGTTGGTTGAAAACTCTGATTTTTCGAAAATTGAAAAAATTCAAATTTTTTTGGCATCTTCCTGCAACTACAGTTATGAAGCTACAATTTTTGTTCGTAATGAAATGTGTTTATAAAAAGCAGGTCTTCAAATAAGATCGTGTTCAATGTTTCAAAAAGAAGTATTTTTTTCGAAAAATTGGTCAGACAATTTTTATTTTCTTTAAACCATTTTTTCTTAAAAACCGCACAACGTTTTTTGATTAAATTGCATTAGATAGCATAAAGGAAGCTTAAGAGAATGGTGCAGGTTTCATGTTCGTTGAAATGCCTGATTTTGCAAAAGTTTTAAATAATTTAAAAAAATTGGGGTCTTTCTACAACTACAATTGTGAAGACACGATGGTTTTTCTTAATGAAATATGCTAATCAAAAACAGATCTTCAAATAAGTCATGTTGAATTTTTTGAAAATATGAGTAGTTTTTCTATAATTTCCTGACAAACATAATAGCCAGCTCGGAATTGACTGCGCTTCGTTTTCGTCGTTTTTATACTACTACAATTTTAAAAATACATTTTTTTTCTCAATTAAATGTATTTATCAAAACTACATCTTCAAATTAGGTCATGCTGAATTTTTTCAAAATACGTGTGGTTTTTTTATAATTTTGTGACAAATATAATAGCTCGCTGTAAATTTACTGCCCTTCGGACAGCTGGATGCGTCGTAAATTAGAATTTGCAATTTTGTATATTATTTATATGTTCGTTTCTTACATTCATCGTTTTGTTATACATTTACACATTAATATTTTAGAAATTGTTTGTTTTGAAATATTTGAAATAAAAAGTAAAAAAAATAAATAGCTCTCAGAATAGCGACAAAGCAGGTTCTGCAACAATGAAATTCACTTTGCGTTCGCGAATATCTGTGACTTGCGTGTGATAGTTGTGACCTGATGGAGCTGCATGAAACTAGTTATAATTGTCTAATTTATGTTGATATTTGCATGAAAATATTTAGTTTTCGCACCAAATGGTGTACCATTTGTAGTGAGTATAGTATTTGTTGCATGGTTTTAAAATACGCTTCTCTAATCATGGCCCTATGGATTGCATTTCTATATAGTCCCGGATATCAGGCTTCTTTTTCCAATACAGGTTTACAAAACTTTGTATTCTAATAATCTGGCAGCTAACGATTGCTCGTAAGAAATTAAAAATAATAATAAAAACGAAATGCTAATTCTAAAAGATAAACCTTCAGAAAATTTCATTTATTTTCTACTTGCTCAATCAACTACATAGGAATGAGTTGAAAGAGCTTGAATATGCTTTTGAAAATATACTATGGTCCAAAGTTGGATACACCCCGGCTATTTTCCAATTGTCCTTTTTTGCTAATAGTAAGTCAATTTTTTCGCCCGAGAACAGTGTTGACAGCGTCTTGGTCTATTTAAAAATCTATAATTGTTTATTGTGCAGTTCTATTATTATATATTAATATTATTATTGTTAAATATTCTATTATTGTGCAGTTGTAGAATTCAATAGTTCTGACAACACTGCGATGGAAACAGTGAGTTGTTCGCTCCCTCGTTGAATTGGACGTTTTCTAATAATAGCTAAGATGTTAGTAGCGCATAAAGTGCAATATTTCAGTACTACGTAGCTATTTCCTCTAATACGGGAAAGTAAGTGCTGTTGGAGCACCATAAGTTTAAAGTGGCCGATGATATTAGGTTACACTGTTACACCTCCTGTGTTGTAAAATGAATCTTTTAACAGTAGTAAGCATATTTGTGAGGCCACGAGCTCCGTTGAGAAGGACGTTCGCGAATTAATTACAAAGATTCATTTTATAAGGCAGGAGGTGCAACAGTGACCTAATGTCATCTGCCATTTTAAAGGCACCGAAATTAAGACCTGCGAGGCCAGACAAAGGAGATGGACGTGCGTGAAAGGCTTTCAGAACGGTTTTGCAGGATTTCATTCGGCAGGAATGCGGGAGTGGTTGTGGAAGAATAAAATCAATTCTTCTCTAGTTCATGGATGCATCTTTAATCGTGATTAAAAGCGAAGTCCACAGCTCAAGTGATAACTCAATATCCATTCGACATAACAAAAAGCGTGTGTTCATGAAGTGCTATTGTTACAATAATGAACAGTTAATGCCTTATTTTACGTGGCGAGACTCGGGCCATCAGGCCCGCTCTTCCGTCTGACCACGCAAATTTCGCTACGCTCCTTTCACCTAGCGGAGAAAGAAGGTATTTTCTCGGGCGACGAAACAGGCGATTTGAATTTAGCTCAGAGGCTTCATTTAGGCTTGAGGATCTTTTAAATGCAAGTAAATCTACTAACATGGGCCAGCCGGCTTTACTTCCCCTCCGCGGAAGGCGTACGAAGGATTTTTCGCTCTTAAAAAATCCATGGCTTCGATCGGGTTTGAACCCGCGAACTTGGGTATGACAGTCCGGTACGCTAACCGTCACACCATCGTTGACGATTCAGTGCTCAGTAACAACTCAACATTAACAAAAACGTGTACTAGTTGCATTCAGTTCTTTTTCATTCCGTTATTTGATGCCATTCCGTTATATGTTGCCTTCACTACTTTTATCTCAACTTAATTAAGCTGCAGATTTTTGCCTATTTGCCTAATTTTTCCTTCTGTGGAAAACGCAATATTTTAGGGTACTTATAATGAGGCGTTCGAAGCATTACACGCAAATTTCATAGTGCCTATAATGCCTATTTCACTAATAAATGTCTATTTTGTGTTGAAATGTCTAAATGTTGCCTATTCTCGTATTTATTGTTGAAAATTCAATTACAATTAATCAATTTTTTTTAAAGTAGTTTTTTTTTGTTTTTTTTTTGTTTTTATCCTGCAGATTCCAGAGAAATCGAACAACTATGAACAAATCTATGTTCCGTTTTACTGCCACCAATGTGCGGGTATTTCGTGTTACGAAACACGCGCAAAATTGCTTGTGGTAGTCATGTGATTATTTTTTGCTTCGAAATTTTAAACAATTTTTTACTCAAAAACTGCTCCAAATATTTTCTTGAATGTTCTGCTCGTATGAATCAAAGAACGATATAAAAATTAGTAACTGTTCAATTTTTCGGGAACCGTGTATTTTCGAAAATTGTAAAAAGGTAACATTGCAAAAGTACAGTATTGAATATAGAGCTTTCTGTCTTAAATGAAATATGTTTTCGAAAAGCAGATATTTGAGAAGAAATATGTATAATTTTTTTAAACTAGTGGTTATTGCGGAATTTTTGCTTCACGCAAATTATAAAAATAATTCTCAAAAATCATTACAAATATTTGCTTGAATTGTTTTCCATGGATACTTAATGGAATGGACACTTAAAAGAATGGGGCAGGTCTCCTTTTTGTTGAACTCTGAATTTTTGAAAATTGCAAATTTGAAATTTTTAGATATAATGGGAGAACGTATGTGCTGTTGTAACTCCACTAGTTACATTTGTGTTATGCATGGCGATTAAAACATATCGTACAATATTTTCACTTATGTTCAAATTAAATGTGAGAAAGAAGATCATACTGTGCAGTATTTATGAAATTAATGAAAAGCAAAAAGGTAGCTACTGCGAATCATCCTCTTTTTTTCTTTCGAAGTGTCGAACAATGAAAGAACGGATTTGTAAGAGTGTTCGTCAGAACAATGATGAAAGCTAACATTCCATAAAGGTAACAATATGATTACTTCAGAAACTTTCTACTCAAGAACATGTATATGGATAAAAAATATAATGCGTTTTAAATGCCTATTTTACGTTTTTCAATGCCTATTTTACATTTTAAGTGCCTGTTTTGCGTGCCTATTTTTACAGTTTTTCGTGCCTATAAATCCGCAGCTTAGTCATTATTTACACTCAATATGCATTAAAACAATGAAGTGCTACATATTGTGGTGTTTTTCTGCACTGGACGTTGAGTCAGTCGAATGACTGCAATGATAGCGAACCAATCGCAGCGACTGAAAGCGCGGGATGTGCCCAGGGCGGTCGCCGGCCAATCAGGCGCCTCCGCTCTCCAACGCGCGCAGGCAATTAGTTCCGTGTGGCGCCACGAGGCAGCGCTGCTCTCGAGCGCCGACCGCACACCTTCCGCATCTGCGCACCCGCTCGGCGCAGCCCAGCGCCCGTTCTGCGCCAGCCTCTGCGCAGCTGCGCGCGCACGCGTCGACTGCGTCTGCGTAGACGCTCGCCCGCTCCGTGGCCGCGCCACAGCTCTGCGCAGAAGAGCAGCGCAGACGCCGAAAGGCCTGCGCACAGCAGCTGCAGATGTCTTTGACCGTAAACTTCTTTAATTCCACATTGTCATCGGAATCCTGTTGTGTAAATCTCGGAAAATAACCGAGCATAGCAAATGTTCTGTTGAAATCATCCTGCCATTTGCGGATGAGTCCTGATTCCTCCATTTCCATTATGAGCAGTTTCAGTATTTCAGACCATGGCCAGTTCCTGGGGCAACAAAAAGTGATTTGAGATAACTAATACAGATGTACGTAATGAAAACCAAAATGTTAAATTGTAAGTAAAATATTGATAAAAAATTCATATTTTTTTTGAAAAAGTTGGTTGAAATTAACAGTTCAAAACATAATATTCCACAATACATACAATTCTATCCACATTTCCAAGATGTTATTGGTGGCATGTGAGCGGCCAAATTGATCGAAATTTGGCGCCATTCGTGGAATTAAATTATTTATAACAATCTTGGCGCTAATTATCAGCACAGAACATACATTTCAAACGTGGCGCACTCGGGATATTTCCCCCCAAACCGCGGGCTGACTCTCCAATGAGGGAATTCATTTTTCCGATGATATTCTTCGGAAGCCTCAAATGCTTTGCAACAGTTCAACGAGTTCCCAGAATGCCCGATCGGCGCGCCACCTGTCAGCCGTCATTTGACAAACAGGGAATTGGAATTGTGGAATTGGCCATGGTAGCCAATTCCCAGAATGTGCTTGGTTCCGTTATAGACGCAACGGAATCATTATTTGAAAAATCAGAGCAGCGCGACAGCAGTGGTTTCCCAGTCGTTTGATTAGTCTGTATGGAAATAGTAAACACGTGTGTACCGACTGACGCGAGAGTAGAATTTGAACTCCGTGCTGGTAGCGTTCAGAGCTATACTCTCTAAAAACAAGCAGTATATTGTAAGACGCGCCAAAACAGTGTTTTGCACCTCGGTATGCGTATGCCCGAAAAACGAACAAAATAAGTCTCCCCAGCATGATCGCCAGGATCGCATGATCGCCAGCACTGCTCGATACAGTCGCGTTCATGCGACTCCTAGCGGCACAAGCGAGAACGACGCGAAATACCGTGAGATATTCCATTTTATTGACACCCCCCCGTGCGCCTAGAAAGAAAAACCGAAGTATATATTCGCAGCCTCAACATGTGTTAATATGACTTTATCACAGTTATTAATAGGATTGCAAAAAGCTGTAGAATTGAATATTAATCATGTTAGCATTTTCATATCCAGCAATCGGTAAATGTGAAAAATAACTTGTTATTGATGTTATAGCGGATGGATTACAATTTACTTTGGATCCTGACATAGACGTTCACCTTCTGAAACAACAGGGTACAACTACAGAGTGCTGGGAATTTCATCTTTGTGAAATGTATTTGTAAGGACGTCTTCCTGATCTTTAATTCTTATTTACCTGAGATACTGGTTGTCATAGACAAGCAACACTACGAGAACTTTTCTATTGTGATTGCCGATCATTGAGGTCCCTCGATTCGATATCGATGGCTTTCATTGCTTTCGAAGGCAAGGGTGCCGCAACAGCTCAGACTTATCATATTGATTCCAACTGCTCCGCATTATTGTATTACATGTAAAGGTACACATTTCATACATATAATGTGAACGAATAATAATTAATAATAATAATAATAATAATAATAATATTGAAATTGTTGTTAGTTCTTCCTGTTGATCCTGATAATATGTAGTCGATACGTATGTGGTATATCCGTATTATAACCACTAAGTTTGACAACATTCAACGTTTTTTCATGACTTCTCATTGTAATGTTGTGCTCTCATATAACAACAAATGTAAATATTGATTTCAATAATTTTTTATTCCTTGGTTATTATATCAATTTGCATTGTCTTCGCCATTTTCAACCTTTCTATACTTGTGTTGCTCTTGACAAGGTACATGCTCAATGTGCGAAACGTCGAGCTCACAATAAATGTATATAATACAAAAGTTTTATTTCCTGGAATCAACCTAGATTGATCCTATATGGTATATACGCTCCATATATATTTAATCGTTCCATCTACATATCTAAATAATAATAATAACTAGTGAGATCCCGTGCGATTAAATCGCACGGTTAGTCAAATAACCAAACTGTTTTCTGCTTAAATTCTTTTTTTGTATTCCAGCATTATAAACAACCTAACCTCACTAAGATCACTAACCTCTCATATTTCAAGATTTCTATTCAATGTAGAAAATCACGTTCCCGTGCTTACACAACCTACACTAAATTGAAACAAACAAAAATGCTTGAGATTGCATTTCCCGCCACCGTCCGAGTGTAATTTTCTTCCGATAGATCGCGCGGCAACCAGATATTACAGATCCCGAATTACTACTTTTTTAATTTTAATATTTAGGTATTTTTAACGCCCTTTTTCAATACGAATGTCACATGTGCAGGTGAAAGGAAACACGATTTTTCAATCCATTGCTTCTTTATACAGATCGGTTTCGTATGTCGCCCAATTTATTGAAAAGACCAAACATCCCTTTGAAAAATAATATATAAGATAATAATAATAATAATAATAATAATAATAATAATAATAATAATAATAATAATAATAATGCTTGCTGGCCCCTGCGGGGGGATGTCCCGAGGCCACTGTGGGTCGCAGTAACGGATGGCAGGAAACAACCCGAGGGTTAAGTGTGGTCTGTGAACTCGAACTTGCGTCCTGCGAATCTTCAATTCAAACCAATGAGCAAAATGGATAGAACAAGCAATGTAATGAATCTTAACGTGCCTTGTTCTACCAATGTCCCATACCTGCTCAGAAACTGAGCTAATGTCACCTTGTCGACGTCTGGCCATCCCACGGATGTTAGTCCCAGGGACCCAGAGCCGGCAGTAGCCATCGTCAGAGATGGACCCAGGATGAATTAAAGGAGGTGATGTGGTGCTTTTACTATGCAAAAGCGAAAAATGGGGGCTCAGAAATAGAAGTTTTCAAGGTATGGAGAGAGCGGAACCCAGATACGAGACCTACCCTAGACTCAAAGAAGCTTGCCAAACAAAGACGATACATACTCAGCAGTGGAAAATTCACAGCAGAACAACTTGCTGACATTGAGAGAAATGCGGAGTATGTATTTCGCTCGAACAATCCACATGACGAACATGTAGAACTTGAAAATGCTGACCCTGTGGAAGGTTCATCTCTTTCCAGTGAAACACACGTCAGTGGTGAAAATTCATCTGGCAATGAATTACACGATAAGGACATGATGTGAAATCTCCTTCGGCGCGAGATAGGAAGAGTTAGTCAACTTCCGTTTGAATCTCGCGAACCGTTGAGAATATTCGAAATGCCAAAGCTAAAAGAGTGATAGAAACAGTGAATTTTGTCTTAAATGAGGTGGTCGAGACCCCAGGCAGAGATCTAGATATTCCTGAAATCAATCACATCATACATGCAACTAGATATCTAGTATCTCAGATAATTTTGGGGCCAGCCAAGAACACCGACGGCGGAAAGCAAAACAGAGTAAACAGCTCTTTACCCCCATGGATGAAGAGAATTATGAAACGGATAGCCGACACCCGGCGCGAAATATCACTCTTAGCTGAGGCATCTTCTAAATCAACGCACACCTCTAAAGTTCAACGAAAAATATTCAATGTTGAACAAAAATACCAAATTGAAAATGACACCAGCAAGCTAATGGTAGTTGAGAAGCTAAAAGAGAAAATTCAAGAATGGGCTCAACGAATTAGACGTTACAAACTCAGAATAGATTTCCGTGTGCAGAATCGGTTGTTTGAAACAGACACGAAGAAATTCTATCGCAATCTGACTCAGAAACCGAATGGCAATGCTGTCACTCTTTCAAAAGATGATGTCGAGGCATTTTGGGCAGCAATCAGGGAAGAGAGCAGATCCTACCACAAAGATGCATCTTGGCTTCAATCTGAAGTTGATGCTGCAAATGAACTTGTGGAAACAGTGGAAGATGTTCACGAATTCTCGGAAGAGAACCTCTTCCAAGTAATTAAGAAGATGGGAAACGGGAAATCCCCCGGGATTGATAAGATCCAGATTTATTGGATTAAGAAACTAACAGCATTATATCTACATCTAGCAAAGGCTATTAATACAATTTTAGAAAATACAAAGGAACTCCCGGAATGGCTCACAACGCGGCATCACGTATCTGCTACCCAAAGCGGGAGACAGCTCTTTGGCGAAGAACTACAGGCCAATTACTTACGAAGAACTACAGGCCAGTACTGTACAAAGTTATAACTTCAGCCATAGCTGACAAAATGTACAGACATCTAGATAAGAATCATCTAATGCCAGCTGAACAAAAAGGATGTCGTAAAGGTTCTTATGGCTGTAAGGAAATCTTGATACTAAATAAAGTCGTCTTGAATGATATAAAGAAACGAAAACGTGAAAAGTAAACGAAAACGAAATTTGAGCATGGCTTGGATTGACTACCAAAAAGCCTTTGATAGTGTACCACACGATTGTATTTTGAAGACCCTGTAGATCTATCGATTTCATCCTAGACTTATTGAAGTTTGCAAGGCTAGCATGAAGTCGTGGAGTTCCAGGTTACTAATGCAGAGCAGAAAGGAAGCAGTAGAAACCAGAAGTATTCAGATTAACATAGGTATTTTTCGAGGAGATTCACTATCCCCTCTGCTGTTTTGCATTAGTTTGATCCCACTATCTAGACAGTTGTCGCAAGCCGACTTTGGTTACAAGCTCCATGGTGATGAAAGGCCAGTATCACATTTGTTTTACATGGATGATATGAAAATGTTTGCTAAGAATGAAGCGATTCTCTCCCAAATGCTGTCTCTTGTGAATGACTTTAGCAATGACATCTGCATGAAGTTTGGTCTTGACAAATGTGCAAAAATCAATTTAAAAAGAGGAAAACTGACAACGTCAGAGAGCGTTTAAGTTGATATGCACACTGTGATTCAAGATCTTGAGCCAGGTAAAACTTACAAATATCTGGGCATTGAAGAATGTGATACCATCTTGAACGACACAATGAAAGAGAGAATTCGCAAGGAGTATTACAGAAGAGTGAGACTTGTCCTGCAGTCTACTCTGAACTCTAGAGATAAAATATCCGCAATTGGTAGTCTGGCGGTGCCTGTAGTCGAGTACAATTCCGGACTAGTGGACTGGACTGAGCAAGAAATCCGCATCATGGATCGAAAAACCAGAAAACTGCTAACTATGCATCATGTCGCCCACCCTCGAGCTGATGTACATAGACTTTATGTGTCACGTCAGGAAGAACGAAGAGGCCTGAGACAAATTGAAGCTCGCCGTTTTCCGGCGCACTGTAACAATACTTTCTGTTTTTACGAAATAAGGACGAGAAAGTAAAAAAATGTCCTTTAAAAAAAATAATCAAATAAGACAAGTAATATTTATGTTTAAATTTGGTTTAATAAAAATTATTAATTTCATTATGTAAATTTATTTTGTGTTCATAAATGTTCTAAAAAATAAAGTGTATGTGGATCTTTTTACCTATTTATTACAAACTGATATCGTTCACAGTACATATTTATATACGTATTTTGTTGTTTCATACTACGTATTTTCGGGACTCTACCCGATAAAAAATTTTGAATCTTCCCGATAAAAAATTATATTGCGCTTGCATATTGCTTTTTTATTAACCCTTTCACTGCTACGCATTAGGCGCGCCCAGCGCGCAAAAACATGCTACCAGAGGTCTGTGTGTACCGGCTCCTGTGCGAACGACAATGGGCGAGCGCTATGCGAACAAACGCAAAATTCTGAAATTTGTTAAAGCATAAACTGAAGAGGTATCTTTCATCTTTACTATATGGTTGAAGTAAACATGGAGGGTGAATGTACAAAGGATTTATAAGAATACTGCAATAATATTTTGACCTGCGCGCTCTTGGCTGGAGCTGCACGCCTTCCACAACCCATGCCTTCCACAACACTTGAAAAATCTCGCAACAAAAGCTATGAAACGCTGTCTAGTAGGCACCAAAATAAACTTCAAAGTGTAAAGAACAGAACCCGTGTTTTGGCAATTGCCTAATTTTGAACGCGATCTAAGAACGGTCACGAGAACCCGAAAGAGCAGCGCGACGCACCGGTGCGTCGTTAGCAGTGGTGGCACGGCGAAGTCTGACGCACCGGTGCTTCGTTAGCACTACGGGCACGGCAATGCTTGCCGCACCGGTGTGTCGTTAGCAGTGAAAGGATTAACAAACCTAAGCTTCATTTACTCACCGTCTGGCACAAACGTGTGGTTGATAAGAGACGATGCTTTCTCGCATTTCTCTATGGGCCTGGAACTGCTGAAGACACACCCCGCGGAATCTTCGCCAAGTGGCTGAAGCAACGTACATCGCCAAACGTTCCTCTGTTTGAGTTGTGTTCACTGCGCAATACATTCCGACACTTTTCATAGAGCGTGTTGGAATGTTTTTCAATTTGTTCTGCATTTCTGGAAAGCTAACGTTACCCACAGGCAAGATCATTGTTATCTTTTGTTGAGCCAGCTGCTCGAAAGTGTCAATCTCCGCTTCATGCTCTGGCTTTCTGATCAAATCGAAGAGACGACCCTGCAATAAAAATCACAAATGAAATCCGATGAACAATTAAATGGAACTAAGAACTATCGCTCAGAGCAGACGGCCGATATAATTCTCCTCCAGACAGCAACTGGAGGCAATTATAAGATAATTTGAGATGTGCGCTAATGATATTACATATTTAATCGCCCATAAATCCTAATCGTAATCGTTGTGCTTGGAACTATGCAAAACTGCCTGCATTTCGAAATAAATTCGAGTCCCGGAAGTGATCTGAACGGTGCACCGCGGTGACCTGAATTTGCTAATTAGCAAATTTAAAAAATTCAAAAAATTAATATATCGCAATTAAGTGAATATTTTTTCGGCAAGGATGAACCTGCCAATATTATTATATTTAAAGTTTGCAAGAATGACTGGTTCAAATTTCAAGAACAATTAAACAGTATTGATCTGTGTCCGGGCTAACCTGGTAGGCGGCGGCGACGACGACGGCGGAGGCGAGCAGCGCGGCGGCCAGCTGCAGGCGCTGCGGCGTGGCGCGCACCCTGTCCTGCGGGGCGCCCCCGCACGAGGAGAAGGCGCGCAGCGCGGCGGCGGCGCTGGCGGCCAGCGACTCGCCCGCCACCACGCGCCACGCCAGCGCGTACGCCACCGCCGTCCCCAGCAGCGCCAGCCAAATATGAGGGGAGAACACGCGCAGCGGCAGAGACCACGCCGGCAGCGGCGCCGCGAACGGCACCAGCACAACGAAGTGATCTGCCTCCCCAGAGGACACGATGTCCATCAGAGTTGAGGAGCCTAAAAGCTCGGCTCTGTACCCCTTGTACTGCACCACAAAATCAATTGTTCCCATTGCCACCGCCTGTTCCACGATTACAAGAGTTTTCGTCATGGATCCCTAGTAAATAAAATAAAATTATTGAACAAGGCAGTGATTTTAGAAAATACAGAAATATTTTATCAACGCATCCTTAAACATACAGACAAGTCACGAAATAATATTTATTTCTTGAGCGGGCGTATATTAAAATAAATTGGGACGTGCGATGATTCCTTACTTTTAAAATTGTTTTAAACTTGAAAATAGGTTCATTCTGAATCCCAAATTTGATCGTATCTGAGAACCCTAGAAAAATTCATAAAATGAAACTTTTTACTTATGTAAAAAGTAAAAATGAAACTTTTTATACTACGTATACTAGTATATGGAAAGTTATGAAATGCTGCCCAAAGAAAAAGCTATTTTAGGCAGAAAAACTCTTATTACAGGGCCCTGATAACGAAAAAGTGGATAAGACGAGTTGCTAAATGTAGAAAAAAATCCTCTAACAAGTGATGCAACCGGTATCCGTGTTTTATGGCTCCTTGATACCGAAAAATCGATTGATGGCAAAGCGTCCGTCCGTCTGTCTGTGAACAACGCTAGCGACTAAACCGTTCCGCCGATTTTCTCCAAAATTTATATCCCTCGATCGTTCTAGCTGATGTCGAGGCCCTTGTAAATTGAAACCGATATTTTCATTTTAGAGGGTACTTTACGTGAATCCCTTGAGATATTTTCAAAAATTTTCAAAAAAATGGCGCCAACAATTTTGATTAATTTTTTTTGTTCTCCGTTTATACGTACGTAAACAGGAAAGTACAAACGAAGGCCCTGGCCTTTCGGAGCCTTCAACGCATGCGCAGTGCGCGAGATCGACAGACGGCGATATTCTGTTCCATGAAGTCTACAGGAAGGAGACTCAACTCCGGTGGTGGGGGTATGTACCGGAAACGTCGGCAGCTACTTGGAAAATAAAACATAACTAGACTTCCTGCGCTTCAGCGACATCACGCGGCGAATGAAAGAACCACGAAAGAACCTGTCAAATCAGCCAAGCGTTTCCGCGGGAAGCAATATTTATTTACGAGTATTAACGAGACACGCCCTTGAAAATAATGATAATAATCATAATGAATAAATCAATTGTTATAAATTTCTCACATAAATACAGCACAAACTGCGTGAAGACCTGTCAAGAAAGCTGCAATTCATTGCCTTACGATCTTCTAGATGAAGATAACAATGAACCCGATTCGGCTATCCCTACAGTACTGCACCGTTTCTACTTCTTTTCCATCTTATTGTCTTGGATTGAGGCACGCCCAAAGACCGCCCCAGCAGTGCCGAGCGCCAACAAGACAACACGCGCCGGTATGCAACTGACCGACTCCTTCGTGAGTAAGTTCCTTCACCCACCGCGTGATGTCGCTGAAATAGGAAGGAGTCTAGTTTTGTTTTATTATTTGTCAAGTAATTGTCGAGGTTTTTCGTACGTACCCCCACCGCGCCTCCGACACCGGAGTTAAATATCCTTCCTGTAGACTACGTGTTCTGTTCGTAAGGGCTGCTGGGTAATCCGAAGGCTCGCCAGAGGGGCCTTTCGGCAAGCCTCGTAATCAGTCGGGGCCTGAGGCGGACTCTCTCACGCCAAGACACTCACTCATTCACTCTCTCACTCTCTCTCAGACACACACACACACACACACACACACACACACAACTTAAATAATCACAGCTTATCGAAATGACCAACCTCACAGGCGCAAAAGAGGAGACAGGAAACAGTGGGCCGCAATTTACAATTTATGACAGTCGGAAAATTTAAATCTTTGGTGGAGAGCACAGTAACATATGGCTTTGAAATTTGGGTACTAAACCAAGCCCTGAAAAAGAGGATTAATAGTGTTGAAAACAGTATTTGGAGAAGATGCTGTGGGGTCACGCTGCTTGATCATGTAAAAACAGAGACTATAAAAAGGCGATTAAATATGGAAGGATGTTTAACTGATGTTGTTGAAAAGAAAAGATTGTTATGGTACGGCCACTTGCAAAGGATGGATCCAGAAAGACTGCCCAAAAAGGTTTATAACTGGACACCAGCAAGACGGAGGAAAAGAGGACGGCCAAGAGTGAAATGGAAGGATGGTGTAACAGTGGCAATGGAAAGAAGAGATATGTTACAACACTGTTGGCATGACAAAATAAAATGGCGCCTTCGATGCGGTAAACGGCCAACATAGAGCTGTAAACATTGCTAGTATGTGTGTGTGTGACAATCGGAGCTGTTCACGAGCAATTCGTTTCATAAACATTTTGGAGAGAAATGTCTTGTAGATGGGGTGGGATTCTTAGTTGTTTTCTTAAAGACCAAAATAAATACTGACTTATTAATATATAATTGTCACCTTGTGAAAGCCATTACGGGTCGGGGAATATATTTCGCTGACGTCGATAGTCGAAATTGTGACCATGTTACTGAGTAACAATGCATTTTAATAATTAAAATTTGAACAAATTTAATTATAACAAATTTCGAACGAAACTGAACAAATTTAATTATATTATTAACAATAAAATTTAAAATGTCTTAACGACTCCTGTGAGTGGCAGGGACCAAAGAGAGAAAAAAATAAATCAGTCAGAAATTGTAATAAACCTGTTGTGCACCTATTTGGTTCTATCATTTTTAAATTGGTTTTGTAGGCTGTGAAATAAATCTAGTTTGTCCAACATGAATTTCTGACTACTGTCAGCGGACGTTCAGTTTATGTGACGATGACATCCCTGCGACGTCTGCATGCACGATCAGACAATAAGAGCTCAGTTGATTTTTTGCAGTATTGACGAGCACACTGAAATATTGTGCTTATTCTATTATTGTGGGACGAGCTTATATATTATAGTGAAACGATCCAGTTCAAGAATTTAAGAAGATTTCATCTCATTGTATCTGACAGATGAAAAATTAATGTTAGTTCATTGCTTTTACTTCAGTGTAGAATAAAATATAATAAATAATACAAGTGTCATTGTTTACTATGGAAAATTTGGCTTCACCAGGCGACAATTTCGAAGATTCTTTATTACAATTGCCAACAAACTTCAGTAATTTAAGCTATGAGGGGAAACTATAAGTTAATACTAAAAGACTTACACCAGATTTTTCTTTAAAAAAGGCAGATGGTGAAAATACACGCCATTTTCAAAAGCAGTGGTATGACACGAGGCCGTAGTTGACTGATATTGTTAAAAGAAATGGACTCTGTTTGCTTTCATTGTCCCTTATTGCCAAGAAACGATGAGTGGTGTGGCAGGAATAGGTTTGTCAAAAACTTTCTTGGCAAAGGCTAAAAAGTACGAATGTTCAATAAAACATGTAACGGCTGCTATAAAATTTAATGAATTTGGTTCAACAAGAACATCGGCCATTTTTATCGGAAGCTGCATGCATTTCTGCTGTAAAGCATAACGAGAATGTGGATCAAAACGATTAATTCTGAGGCCTTTAATTTCCAATGTGTGTTTTTTGGAGAAACAAGATTTATGTGCTGTTTTTTGTGTTAAGATACAGAGAAGTTAAATGGGAGCTAATATTCATTTATGGGAGCCAAGATAAACGATTTCCAGCGAAAAATGTTTTAAATATCTCATAAATGGTGGTCTGAAAGACGATTTATCAGAGACTGTTAAATTACTCTCCTTAATATCAGTGTACCACCATCTACAGCTTCGTGTGAAAAAAGTATGAGCACTTGTCTCCAAGTGATGAAAAATGTAATAGAAATAATAATTGTTTGTAATAATGTAATTGTAATAGAAATAAATTCATGATTGTTGCAAACAGACTTGCGTTCAGATTAGAACCATTATTTTGCAAAGAGACTTTTCGTTTTGATATAATTGATTACTTCGTGATTTTGGAAGCGGCAACAGCTGCAGCCATTAGTCTCTTATGTGGGAGCACGATGTATCTCGAGAGATGCTGCCCAACGGAGTAAGCTGTAAGCTTCAACTGGGGTCCAGACATGTGTGGTTGTGTAGTGCATGTTAGTGAGTGTGTGTGTGTGTAAGTAAGGAGTGAGGATAGTACAAGGGAGAGGAAGGAATGATCGCGCGCGGTCCGTGGCCCGTTTGTTAGGGTACTGCTCCGGCATTCGCCTGGTGTTGATCGGAGAAACCACTGAAAACTACCGATCAGAGCACCCGGCCGCTAGAATTCTCCTCCAGACAGCGACTGAATTCGACCTAGCTGAGAAGCTAGGGTTCAAAATCCTGTCAGCGTTGGGGGGTGGAACCTAGGACCTCCCGGTCAGAGGCACTGCAGTGACATTAGCTAATGCTCTGAGCCACCTCTCTGGGTGTAAAGGTCAGTTCTTCGAAGAAACTGGAGCAAATCCTGAGGCGATTTTTTTTTGCAAAGCTTTAGCAATTTTATAAAAAAAGGAAAATTGTACATAAATATATCGTATTTTTAATTTAATTTAATAATCAATAAACATCATTATCTAAAAGGAGTTACACCAAAAATTTGTCGCCCCAAATTTTTCCGCCCAAGACTCATGCCTAGTTTGCTTATTCATTAATCCGCCACTGAGTATATCTCAATCAGATTGATGTTTTTTTTCACAATTCCTAACATCTATGATTTCTAGTCGAAATGGTTTAATGAAAATAATTTTTCAAACCAGATTTGTGCAAACCTCATTTCAATGCTCATTTCAAAGAAATGAGCATTGCACAAAAAATAAACGTCGAAATTGAACTGCTGCAACCTGTGAATGCATATAAGAACTGGAAAGTATTGCCAGGCAACGCAAAATCCACACTATAGTGGATAACTAACTTTCGGTTATCGTGCAGTGGCAATACGAGACACCTATTGTATCCTGAAGTGAAGCTTAAGTTAGTTTACCAATGTTCTTAACGGATTTAGGTACAGTCAAATCTGTATAAGCCGGAATCGATCAGAACACCAAAAATTTCCGGTTTAGGGAGGTTTCCGTTTTAAGCAAGGTGTCCATTTTACGACTTGTGCCCATGACATTTCTGTCCCACAAATTAAAATAGTAAATTACATGAATTTATTATAATTATCAAAATACATTACGTATAATGTATGTATGGAAGAAATCACCAATAAATGAATATGAAACACTCTGTATTGACAGCTTTTGACCGAGTTGAAAAACACACACCGTATTGGCTGTATTCGGACTGCTTGCTGACTCTTTCATCGCAAGATACGTCGCAACCCAGTTCTATGACTTTCTGATACCCTCGCATGGCCTTCAGTAATGCGTATCTGTTCGAGGGGTTATATTTTCGTCTCTCTGACAATTGCATTAAATTAACAGGAATTCCGTTTATAAAGATTTTCCCTCCTTCAGGACACGAAAAACCGTTCCGTTTCCGCGTTGGAGAGGTTCCGTTTTATGTGTGTAAAATGCAATTTAACGTCACGGGTCGGAGAAATTTTCCAGTTAAGACAGGTTTCCGGCTTGTACAGGTTCCGGTTTAGACAGATTTTACTGTAATACAGGCCCTAAATAAGTCGAGTGACTGCACTTACATGGTAAGCAACACTTTCTAGAGTACCAGATAAAGTGATGGGGAGATGAGTTGTTATCTCCTTCAAGAGTGGGACCCAGAAACCCACAACCGTCACGGGCACGCCGTCAAAATCCACCGTCTCGAGCATATGGTTCGTCTTCCATATCCCCGACACCTTCACCTCGTCACCGACTGGTGCTCGCATCGCCATCACTGCCTCCGCCGCCAACGCTCCGTCGTCACCGTCTGCGTCACCGGCACTTCTCCACTCGTACCAACGCAACCTGCGAGATGCAGATGAGGACACATTAGCAAATAGTATAAAAGGTAATAGTGGAAACTCCTCGAATATTTTGGTAACAGAAAAGCAGCGTTCTCCTGCGGTTCGAGGTGTAAACTACAGCGCAAGAATTCGTGTGTGCTAACTTACAAGGTGTGAAAGTCAAGTTTGTTCGTAGTTGTCTGAGAGATAATTTGGTAGAAGATTATCTGTGTAGATATTGTTATTTGTTGCTCTGCCGCAAGTACTTTAATGTATAAATTAAAACCAATGATAATGATGATAGATAATGGTACACACGGTTGTATTCTATTGGCAACATTTACGCCTGTCTTGTAGTGTACACCTCAGGCCGCTAGGGGCTTGTCGCTTGTGCCGCCCATGCTGATTTGCCCGAGTTTCCACTATTATCTTTTATACTATTTGACATTAGTTACTCGTTTATGCGACCTCTGATAATCCAAACGGATCAATGGAAAATTTTATCCTTGGAAAACCGCAATACCCCTCCCGCCCCTATGTAACGCAGCGTAACGCTGTCTCAAACCCCTCCCCCCTCTTTAGCGTTTCGTAATTTATGAACGACCCCATAGATTGGGCTCAGCGAAAATCTGTCGGAAGCTCAGAGCTTGTCCCGGCAGGGGCGGTGCCCTGATGGTGGGTGATACCTCGATGGGGAAATCCTGCAAACCGACGTGTAGTCTGGAACCGGATCTCACCCCCACCACTACCTCCCGGAAGAAAGAAGAAAACGGCGATGCTACAAAAGCAGACATATCCCGAAAATTTTTAACTGTCATTTAAAATTTACGCGAAAACGACACGCCTTTAAAAAGTAAACTTGTTACAAGAGTACGTACATTCTTGCATTATTGGAAACAGTTTTGTTATAATGTAATACTGCAATTTTTGCCCTACTAACAACTCAGCTATAACTTGAAACAGTCCCATTCAAACGAAGTGCTTGTAGTGCATTTATGCACATATTTCGACAGTCAGGAACATAAGTCATTTCTTACGTATAAAAATGAAACAAATATGAAAATATTGAACTGTAACAGTATACGCAGAACATTAAATAGAAAAGCAAGGATAATTTCATAAAAAGATTGCCTTGATTACATCGAAGTGAACTTGCACGATTTTAATACTGTAATCTGCGAACAAAACTTTAAAGTAAAAGAAACGTTTTTGTTAGTTCTAAGTTAACTGCATTACCTTGTTTAAATCTATTTCCTTTCAAAACAATATTATCTACATCACATAATCATAACGACTGGCAACCATGAGAAGAATTCCAATAATTTGAAGCAGCTGTGATGCCAGTTTGTAACCTAACAGCGCGTCAAACGAAGTGCAGGAAATTCAAATTTGCAATTTTCATGAACAGTGTTTTCGCTGCAGCATTACAATATTTTCTCTTTACTATGGAAATAGTATGAAAGAAAGTAAACATTTAGCAGTATAAAGTGATTTCAACAGAACCCGTGAACCACAAAGATCAACTTTTTGCAACAAGAATCGCTGAGGCTGACTGCCAATAACCTTACTTTAGTCGAAGTCATTAGGAATTTGTAAAGTGGTGTTAGCACATTTTGCTCGGCGCGGACAAGTTCCTGCGACTTCCGCCCACCTGGGCACTCTTTGCAGTGCTTCCCGCTAAATTATGGGAGTTCCATGCTAGACCAGGGTGTCATGGGGGCGCCAATTCCAAAATTCGCGCTTCCCACTTAAAAAAAAAAAAAAAAAAAAAACCATCATCAATCAATCAATCAATGAGATGGAATGAAGACATTAATTAAATCATTGTTTCCCCGCGCCTTGATGCATGTGACAGCTCTTCCGCCGCCCTGCCAGGTTGCCATCAGCTACCCTCGCCGCCGACACCGGTGACGTCACTACATCACCACCGTCACCGCCGCCACCAACACCATCGCGCCGTCGCGCCCGTATCTCTCCCCCTGCCTACGTCCGCCCCCCCCCCGCCGCCAGCTAGCCGGCTGCCCGCCCTCTGAGCCCTGCCCGGGGTCGAACCCGGGGCACCGCCCAGAGCATGTGCGGCCAGCGGGCGACACAGCTGGTGGAGTGTGGGCCAAGCGGATGGAGCTATGGTGGACCGGGAGCATGAAGCATCCACGGCGGTGAAGGGCATTTTTCACGATTTCTGCATTGAGACCCTCTACTGGACAGCGGTGTGATTTGTAGGAGCGGTGGTGCTTGTGACAGTGGTGTGGTTCGACAACCCGGCCATGTGTGCCTCGTAACCTTTCAATGTTACATTCATTTGGTTTTTGTTTGCTGTGTTAGTCAGGTAGCATCGCTTGGTCAGTGTGAGCCTTTAATTTTGTGTTTCGCAACACTGCAAGAGTTTTGTGAAATTGTTAAAGTTTTGTGAAATTATTATTAAAGTTTTTTTGTATTCTTTGACATTTTATGGTGCCTTGAAACCCGGGAACGAATACTTCGTTCGTTCGTTGGTAACACTGACTACGCGAGGGTTTTGTTCACGCCATGCCGCGTCATCGTGATGCGCACACGGAACGCGTGCCTTTGTGAATAAAAAAACAAAATTACAGTAGAATCATTAGCAGTGCTGTTGTAACATTTACTTGTGTTATGTGCGCTTTGCTTTGCGGTTTGTATGGTGCAAATTAAAAGCATGTTCTTGGTTACGCCTTTCCAATTCCTGGAAATCTTATGCAGCTTTCCTAACCTCATATTTCACGTTCCTGATCTTAGGTTCTCAAGTTTGTAGGGTTAAATGTATTTTGACGATAGTTACATAGCTCATTTTGCTTATGAAAGTGGTGTTGACTTCCAATTAACAAATACATGTCGGTCCTTAAATTTTTAGATGGTTTTTCGCGTATGAAACTTCATACCCTTTAAATGCTATCGTGAATTATTTCAGTTCTTTTCATTAGTAAGCAAGCTTATTTAACCATGTCTCAGTCAAAGGTACGGGCTAAGGAGCCAGGTGCAGTTGAATTAAGATTATCACAAAGGTGGAGTCTCGCTATTTGGGAAATTTCACGAATTGAAAGTAATTTGAAAGCTTTGCAACCAGCAACAGTAGCCAGTCTCGCGTGCTTGCGTGATAGGTTATGCGAGGTGTGGAAGGATATTGAAGCTCTTAAAATGGATGCGATCAGCTCCACAGAGTTCTTTAGCACGATTCATGAACAAAATTTTTCGCAATGTGAAAATGCTTACTTGGCTGTAAAACAGCTATTGAATGAAAAATACGAGCCCTTTGAAAAGCCTCTTACTGTTGCCTCGGCGTGTCATCATGCCTCGCTACCGAGCATTAAAATTCCAAAATTTGATGGAAGGTATAGAAATTGGCAACGTTTTCGTGATTTGTTTACTCATTAGTCATTAATCAGGTACAGATACCGGACTCGCAGAAGTTGGTGCATTTAATGAGTAGTCTCGAGGCCGAACCTCTGAAGTTGATTTCTGTGCTCACAGTATCAGACAGATCCTTTCAACAGGCCTGGGCTTTATTAAGAGATCGTTATGACGATAAATCGAAAATTTTAGAAGAGCACATTCATGCTCTCTTCTCCTTTCCTTCCCTCAAAATTGGTGATGCCTCCTCCTTAAGAGAATTGCACAATGTAGTAACTTCTCACTGGCTATCTATGTCAGCAGTTCCCACTACAGTCCCTATGGCTGAAATAATAGTACAATTTTTAGTGCTCAGTAAATTGGATAACAAAACAAGGGAAGCATTTTTCCTTGCTAAAGCAAAAAATGATATTGTTCCATTGCAAAATGTTTTAGATTTTCTTTCACTCCGGGCAAGAGCCCTAGACATTGCCCCTCTTGCTAATCCTGATGTGAATTCTGTTTCAGTTAGTAAGTCTAAGCGCCCTACACAATCTTCACCTGCCAAACAGGTGTTTCAGCTGGAAGAGGGGTCATCAGCTCGAGCCTGCATTGCCTGCAGTTCTGGAGAGCACCCACTTTTCGCCTGCCCTCGTTTTCGTACCCTGGCTGTCCAGCAGAGATGGGATTTTGTCTCTTCTCATCACTCTGCTACAACTGTCTTCGAAGGAAGGGTCCTTCTCATCATTGCTCACAACGAAGTTGTAAAACTTGTGGTAAGAACCACACTCAATGCTTCATAAATTTTCTACACAAAATGTCCATAATTTGGCATCACCTCCTTGTTCTAGTGCTCCCAACACCTCTGCTGGACTAGCATCTGCCACCCAGATTACTGCAAAACAACCACACGATACAAAGGTTTCCACGTTATCACACTTGGTTCTTAGCCAGACATTTAATATTGGTTCTCTCCTTCCCACAGCCATTGTTAATGCAACAAATGAGTTGGGCCAAACCCTGCCAGCCAGGGCATTACTTGATTCTGGTAGTGAAGTTTCCTTGATAACTGAATCACTGGTACAGGCCCTCCGTCTCAAAAGAATTAGGCATAATGCTACGATTCATTCTGTTAATGCTCTTACTTCTGGTTCAAATGCTAGAGTTCATGTGTTAATCTCCTCGCGGTGTTGTAGGTGGAAAAGGGCAATAGAATGTTTAGTGGTCCCTGCTATTTCCAAAGCCACCCCCCGGAGGAACATTAATTTAGCTGCCCTGAAGCTGCCTGCTGACCTAAAATTGGCTGATGACCAATTCTTTATTCCTAAAAATTAGATATTTTATTAAGCTCTTCTTTATTTTTTCAGGTGCTTAACACTAAGAAGAGCAGCCATTGTTCAAAGCTTTTTATTCTTGATACTAAGTTTGGTAATGTCATTGCGGGGGATCGATTGCCCACACTGTTGCCAAGTGCGGCACCCCCAGATCAGTGCTTTTTCTTAACTGCACACTCTCCTTCCTTAGTCAATGATTATGAGAATATTTGGAATTCTGAGAGGATTTCCTCTTCTCGTGATGAAAACTTCTCACACTTGGAGCATCCTTGTGAAAAGAAATTTAATGAGGACACCTTTAGGTTGGAGAATGGGCAATTTTGTGTATCTTTGCCTTTTAAAACGTCCTCCACAATTATTGGGGAATTCACATTTTGTGGCCAAGCAGTTTTTGCTTGCTTTAGAAAACAGATTTTCTAAAGATAAAGAATTAAGGCACAATTATGTCAAGTTCATGAGAGAATACATTGAATTGGGGCATGCAGTTGAATGTGTCAGTAAGATAGCACCTCCTTTCTATTTTATACCTCATTTTTGTGTGTTGAATCCACAATCCCCTACTACACCACTGCGTGTAGTCTTCAATTGTAGTGCCAAATCTTCTTCTGGGTTAAGTTTAAACGACCTACTCTACGCTGGCCCTAACGTGCAATCAGAGCTCATTGACATCATGCTTAGATTTCGATTGTTTAATGTTTGTTTCACAGCAGACATTGAGAAAATGTATAGAATGGTTCGGGTGCATGATGCTGATACTAAATTTCAGAGAATTTTGTGGCGAGAGAACCCTCACGACCCCATTAAAATTTTTACTTTGCAAACCGTTACTTATGGTATGGCCCCCTCCGCATTTCTGAGTACAAGGTGTCTCAACAAGTTGGCTGAGGAAATAAATGAAAATGATCCTGAGGTGGCTTCAGCCATCAAGCAGGGATTTTATGTAGATGACTTACTGTTTGGGAGTGACTGTGCTGAGAAGGCAGCATCGTTATTTCAAAGGATTGTAAAAGTGCTAAAGGGAGCTCATTTTAATTGAGAAAGGTTAATAGCAATTCTTCATCGTTTCTGGCCACTCTCAACACCACTCACACACAATACACTTCCACGCCTCTGGCCTCAGACAATACACACAGAATATTGGGTTTGACTTGGAACACTGATAAAGACACACTTTGCATTACATATAGCAAACACTCCGATCCAAACACTTTCAACCTCCCGTGTATAACAAAAAGGGTTGTGTTGCACTTAATAGCCTCTATTTATGACCCATTAGGTTTTGTGAATCCTTTCTTGGTAAAGTTGAAGCTTTTTCTGCAAAAATTGTGGTCTTTACAGTTGGATTGGGATACTCCTCTTGATTCTGATCTTACTTGTTGGTGGCAGTCCTTGGTTAATGAGATTGTTTTACTGCCATCAATTATACTCCCACGCAAGGTGTCACCCCAGGGTCACCTTCCCTCTTGTCTAGTAGGATTCTGTGATGCCTCTCATAAGGCGTACGGAGCTGCATTATACTTAGTTAATCATGATTCTGCATCCATTGCGCATAGCCACTTGTTGTGCTCTAAATCAAGACTTGCTCCCCTGGCAGGGTCGACTATTCCTCGCTTGGAGTTGTGTAGTGCATTGTTATTGGTAGAATTGACCAAGAAAGTAATAAGAGCATTGAGAATTGTGTGTTCTATTAATCAAGTGTATCTTTTTTCAGATAGTTCTATTGTTTGCACTGGTTGGTGAAGAAGCAATCATAAATTGGATGCTTTCACTGCGCATAGAGTTTCAAAGATAGTGGCATCCTATCCACTATCTTGTTGGCGCCATGTAAGCTCGAGACAGAATCCCGCTGATCTGCTAACCCGTGGTGTCTCCCCCCAGGCACTGCAACACAGTACCCTCTGGTTTGTAGGACCGCCGTGGCTGAAGCAGCCAGTGTCAATGTGGGCCAAGCCATTTGTCGATGCTGAGGTAGCGGATAATGGTAAGGTAGATGCTCTCTGTTGTATGTTCACTGCATACCAAACAAGTATGCCCTCGTCAGATGTAGGTGAAAACCAAAATTCATTTGTTCAAGTGCTACTTAGCAGATATTCAAAATATCACAAATTGATAAGGGTGTTGGCGCTATGCTTAAGATTCATTAACAATATACGGGCTGCAATTGTTGCTCGCATTGACCCTGCTTCGGCTCAGATGCGGAGAAGGGTTGGTTGGCACCGCTTGAATTGAGAGAAGCCACAGTGGTTATTATAAGGCTCATTCAACTAGACATGTACCCCTTGAATATAAGGCACTTTCAAAAGAAAAGGGATTACCTCCAAGTCATCGCTCCTTAGCTTGAATCCTTATCTAGGCCCTGATGGGCTTTTACGGGTGGGTGGCCGTTTAAATGAATTCTCAGGTGGAGAGGTTAAACAAGCATCCTATTATACTTCCGCCTAACCACAAATTTACCGTCCTGTTCTTAGAAATGATACACCTCGCATTTCTACATGCGGGCTTGGCAATGATGATGGGATGTGTGCGCCAGCAGTATTGGATTCCCTCCCTACGACGGGTAGCAAAAAAAGTAATTAATGCTTGTCTGACGTGCAAGCGCTGGCGCGGCGCACCCGTAGAGCAAATTATGGGTTCATTGCCCCCTAGCCGCGTAAATCCTTCTCGGCCATGGGCTCACACATCCGTAGATTATTGTGGCCCAATTTTGACAAGGCCGTCTCTCACGAGATCAAAAATGTCTCAGAAGACTTGGATTGCTGTATTTATATGCCATTCCACGAAAGCTTCGCATTTAGAAATCGTCGAAAATCTATCCTCCTCTCAATTCATTGCGGCCTTTGAACGTTTCGGTTCGAGAAGAGGTTATCCTGTGCACATGTACAGTGATAACGCTAGTACATTCAAAAGTGCTAGTCGTATCCTAGCCGAGGCTAATCGCTTTGTTCTTTCCGCTCGGGATTTAGAGGTTATCACCAATTTTTTATCAGTGCAGGGTACCTCCTGGCACTTTTGTCCCACCTACGCTCCTCACCGAAACTCGTTAGCTGAGGCTTGTGTTAAAAGTCTTAAATTCCATTTGCGTCGAGCTTTAGGGCAACAAGTTGTGCCCTTGCTTACATTGTACACCCTCTTAGCCAAAATAGAAGCTTGTTTAAACTCAAGACCGCTTGAAGTCACGTCTACAGATACGGATGTGAATTTGATTTTAACCCCGAATCACTTAGTCTACGGGCACGCGCTTAATACTTTTCCTATAGATACTGACTCGCCTCTTGTGCAGATTACTCCTGCACAACAGTTCCGCCATTTAAATAACAAATTAGCAATAATTTGGAAATATTGGTCGCGAAATTACCTCCACACCTTGCAACAAAGGGTGAAGTGGAAAAGGGAGTCACCACCACTAGCTGTAAATGATCTAGTACTTTTAATTGAGGAATCTCCGCCCTCTCACTGGAAATTAGGTGTAGTGGAGAAATTGTTCCCTGATCAAGCCGGAGTCGTGCGTACTGTTGAAGTACGAACTAGCCAGGGCAAGTTATTGCGACCAGTACAAAAGTTATGTGCACTGGCTAGATCCTCCTACGAGTAAGCCCCAATCCATGATATTTATCTCTACTTTTCCCCCTCTGTCGACCAGAGATGCTCAGCTGATTTTTCTTTCGCTTCGCCGCCTGGTGAACAGGCGTACCACTATCATTTTTTAGGTCATACTGCGTGGGCCTGCCACTTGGTTTTTTTTGGTGTTCTTTGACATTTTATGCGTTTTATTAATTCCTTGTTGTACTAATTGGTATAATTTTTTGATTAAGCACTGCTACAAATTCTATGTGATTTTGTTACTTCTAGGTTAAGGTAATTGTTACGAGGTACTCAGTAATGGTTCGAGGTGATTACAATATGTACGCTAGGCAAACGCCTATGCTTTCGTTTGTTGTATGCCCTCCTCACTCATTTATAGTAGGAATGGAGTCTCTCAAGATAATGCAGAACTGTGGTGGACTTCTCAGTGCTTGTTGCTGAAAGAAGTGAGTGGGAGACGGACAGTGCCGAACCCGAGCATCGCCATGCGCCCGGCCCCAATAAATGTTAGCACATTTTGCTCGGCGCGGACAAGTTCCTGCGACTTCCGCCCACCTGGGCACTCTTTGCAGTGCTTCCCGCTAAATTATGGGAGTTCCATGCTAGACCAGGGTGTCATGGGGGCGCCAATTCCAAAATTCGCGCTTCCCACTTAAAAAAAAAAAAAAAAAAAAACCATCATCAATCAATCAATCAATGAGATGGAATGAAGACATTAATTAAATCATTGTTTCCCCGCGCCTTGATGCATGTGACAGCTCTTCCGCCGCCCTGCCAGGTTGCCATCAGCTACCCTCGCCGCCGACACCGGTGACGTCACTACATCACCACCGTCACCGCCGCCACCAACACCATCGCGCCGTCGCGCCCGTATCTCTCCCCCTGCCTACGTCCGCCCCCCCCCCCGCCGCCAGCTAGCCGGCTGCCCGCCCCTCTGAGCCCTGCCCGGGGTCGAACCCGGGGCACCGCCCAGAGCATGTGCGGCCAGCGGGCGACACAGCTGGTGGAGTGTGGGCCAAGCGGATGGAGCTATGGTGGACCGGGAGCATGAAGCATCCACGGCGGTGAAGGGCATTTTTCACGATTTCTGCATTGAGACCCTCTACTGGACAGCGGTGTGATTTGTAGGAGCGGTGGTGCTGTGACAGTGGTGTGGTTCGACAACCCGGCCATGTGTGCCTCGTAACCTTTCAATGTTACATTCATTTGGTTTTTGTTTGCTGTGTTAGTCAGGTAGCATCGCTTGGTCAGTGTGAGCCTTTAATTTTGTGTTTCGCAACACTGCAAGAGTTTTGTGAAATTGTTAAAGTTTTGTGAAATTATTATTAAAGTTTTTTGTATTCTTTGACAAGTGGGTACTTTTGAAGTTTTAGAATTATTAGAGTGTTTGTTTTTCAGATACTGACAGGTCAAATGTTTTGAGAAAGTTGCCCCTGAGAGGGCGCAAGCAGTTTCGGAATTATGTAATAGCTTTCGTTCAAAAGGTGCCCCACATTCCAATCTCTCAGGTTTATGTATTTCAAGCCTTGTCGGCTTGGGTGGCCCTGGGAATGAACTTATGTCACTGCAGTGCCAATGAAAGGTTCGAATCCCGACGGTGGCAGGATTTTCGACACTAGCTAGACAGCTAGTTTGAATTCAGCCGGTAGGCCCTAAGGTTCTAGTCACAGACGCGGGACCTAACTCCGTTTATGCTCAGCTGGACTGAATAGCGTGACAGCAGAGAGGATGGGAACTATAGCGCTATACTGCAATTTTCTAACTTTGCCCCTCAAGGCCACTCAAATCCCATCTTCGCGATGGAATATGTCACGGTATTTCGCATCTTTCTCGGTCGTTCCGCTAGATTTCGCATGATCGCGACCGTATCAAGCAATGTTTGCGATCATGCGACTTCTACCGGCAAGACGGAGAAAGACGCGAAATGCCGTGACATATTCCATCGCGAAGATGGGATTCGAGTGGCTTTGAAGAGCAACGTTAGTAAAATCGCAGTACAATACTCACGCGTCCTTCGCAGAGTCTAACACGAGGCCTCGCCACGTGAGTCCGGCGCCATCTTCTCTGAGCACCGTCCCGCGAAAGCACTGGTGGCGCATCCTGAGCGCAATCAGGGCGTCAAGGTCGTCGTCAAGGTCCCTCTGGTCTCTGTCGCTGTTCGTTTGTCTGCTCCCTCCCTCGATCCCTTGTGGTTCCTCTCTCTCTGCCACTCTGAGCTCCATTTGCAGGAACTCGGCGTCCACCGTCTCCTCTAGAGCGCGTTTCTGGGACGCCCGTCGGCTTCTTAATGGCATTTCAGCTTCAGCTGATTCCTGCCCTTTTTCCATCGGTACAATTTGTTTGTGATATGTTCTTGTTGATGAAAACGTCCCATCATGTGGCGATTAATCGCAAGTTGAAGATCAGTGTGAGATGATGTAGTTTCATTTCGCGTTATTTGGTATTCTGAACGTTTTCGCCTCCTCCCACGTGCCCCAGTAATGTTCTGATCGCACTCATTTTCGTATATTGTTTTCTTTCCGATCGCCATGATAACAGGAGCAGCTGAACTGAGCTGCAGATTACGTTTTGAGTATGTGGTAACAAACTGAAATTCGTTATTTGAAATACAAGAGTTTTAGATGTGTGCTGCTCAAATATTGATCAATAATAAATGTTCAATGTGAAGAACGAACGGAGACCTTACCTCATATACGGTGTCAGGAATGGCTTCCGAGGTGTCTATAGCGAGGAACTCGATGAGGCGAAGAGAGTAGTTGGCCGCGAGCACGTAGCCGCGAGCGCCCTCCAGCCACTGCGGCGCAGAGCCCTTGGTCGGCTCTAGAGGCGCGCGCCACAGCAGCAGCGGCGCCGCGGCGCGGGCGTGCAGGGCGGGCAGCCAGCGGGCGGCGTCGCCCAGGTCCACCACGCCCACCGCCCCGCCCGCGCCCGCGCCCGCGCCCGCGCCCGCCAGCGCCCAGCGCAGCCCGGCGGCGGGCGGCGCGCCCTCCCAGCACACGCCCTGCGCCCTCGGCCCTTCGCCCCACAGGGCCAGCGCCACGCACAGGGACAGGGACAGCCCTGCTCTCCCAATGCCCATATCTCTCACACTGCACATCTCTCTCCCACTTCTAATCACTCTCCCTCTTCACATCTCTCTCCAACACCTAGTTGCTCTCCCATTGCCCATCTCTCTCCAACTCCTAATTAATCTCCCCCCCCTTAATTTCTCTTCTACTCCCTACCCCACTCCCTCTTCCCATCTCTCTCCCACTCCTATTCTCTCTCCCACAGGCCGGCTCTCTACCTCCTCCCAGTCCTCTTCCATGTGTTATCACCGTCCCATTATCCTGGGATGTTTCAGTGCCCACGCCTTTCTCCCAGACTTCTATTCTCCCACTGCCCATCCCTTCACAAACGCCCACCGCTTTCTCGCGACCGTCCGTTCACTCTCACGGAACCTCTTTCGAATCCTACGTCCCTCTCGCTCCCTCTCCCTCCCTGTGCCGTGGTACACGTCCTTTTCTGCCCACTCTCACTCTAAGTGCCATAGCTTCTGCTTGTTTCCCAATGGGTTGCCTTCAGCGAGGCGAATGCACGATCGAAGACCTTGCTGCAACCCTCGTCTTTCGAAAGATCCGTTTCGAAAGTTTAATTAAAATATTTATATTTAATGACTGCGTGTTTGTGGATATTGTGGGGTTCTCTCAGAGTTGGCTATTTTATTCTTCTTTTATTTCATCGGAAGATTACGATCGTTGAGCAAACGAAATGATTCAAACATATCATTTGCTCATTACTTGCGAGAATTGTTAATTTTTTATCGTTTTTATCTTTATATTTCGTGATAATAATTATGTATATCTCTGTAATGTAACAATATTTAATCCTTTCTTTATTCAACTGAGGAATGTTAATTTTTTGTAATTAGCTTTACGAATCTTACAATAATAACAAAATACAGGCAGTATTCTGCCAAATAATGATTTTTTCCACTGCCTAGTCCACTCCCACTGTCGTTCGCCCTCCCACAGTAATTTCTTTCCCACATCCCGTCTCCCATTTCCCAGTGCTCTCCCATAGCTATATAATTTAATAGGCAGTGGGAGCGTATCACTCTCCTATTGTTTACTGAACTCTCACCGCGCACTGCTTTGCCACTGGCCACCATTATTCAATCCTCTTCCCCACTTCTTACATTCTGCCACTCCCCTCCTTTTCCCAACCGCCTTCCCCTTCCCCCAGCCAATTTCTCCTACACTTCCCTAACTTCCATAACTTATGTCTCTCTAATTGCCACCGACAGAGATGGCTCGGGGCATCAACTGATGTCACTGCAGTGCCTGTGACGGGAAGGTCCAATGTTGGAGACCCGACGGCAACAGGATTTTCGACATTGTCAACTAGGTCGAATGCAGCCGCTATCTGGAGGAGAATTCTAGCGGCCGGCTGCTCTGATCGGTAGATTTCCGTGCTTTCTCCCAGGCAACACTAGGCGAATGCCGGACTACAGTTCAAAACTTAGCAACAGTTAACATTTATTTATAGTTATACAACAGTTATACATTTACTTATTTTTAACAAACTTCATTTTACACCAGTAGAAAACGTGTATATTAAAAATATATTTTCAAACATGATAATAAACAAAAGAATACTCAAGAACCAATAGCATTGTTCCAAGATGCCGAAATATTCAGGTCGGCTCATTTTGTTCATGCGCACAAACAAAGTTCCAGGAAGTAAATAGATGCTAGCGAAAACAATCTTATCAGAAGTATCGGAAGTATTAAATTGGCATTGTAGCATTGGCATGGCTTAATTCACTTTTCTTTTGAAAGAGAAAAACAATAAAATATCTGACTTCGACCCACTTTTCATAAAAAACCTTCAATATATGCACTTAAATATGCCGCATACAATAAAATATGCTGTTAAAGAAAAAAATCCTAGAAACTAAAATGGACTCTGTGTGTTTTATTTCGGTGTTAGGTAAAATTATATACTTAGAAATAAATAGTTCCTTTTAAATTTTAGACATTCCACTTTTTTTTATTGTTCTACGATTGTTGTAAACGTGACTTTTCGGGCTATACATTTAATAGCCATCTTCAGCCATCTATTGTTTTCAAAAATGATTGGAATCAATTTTCTTTTTATAAAAAATCTAAACTTTTTGCATTATATACAATCTAAAGAACACATACTAAATTTTTCTTGCGTAGAAAGTTGCTGCTGCATGCCATTTATTTCTAATCATAAAATAAGACATTCGTTAAAAGAAGATAATAAAGTTACATAAGTTTCCTTTCGATATGCGCAACCAGGAAGTATATGCAATTGCGTGAAGTTCCGCGGTGTAATTATTATTTAATAATCGCCCATCCCTAGTGTCGACGCTTGTTTCGCAGCTGCGCGCCCGTTCTGCGCCAGCCTCTGCGCAGCTGCGCGCGCACGCGTCGACTGCGCCTGCGCAGACGCTCGCCCGCTGCGTGGCCGCGCCACAGCTCTGCGCAGAAGAGCAGCGCAGAGGCCGAAAGGCCTGCGCACAGCAGCTGCAGATGTCCCGCGACGTCTTTTAAAGCAAAATTCTTTAATTCCTCGTTGTCATCGGATTCCTGTGGCATTCCTCTCGCAAACATGCCCAATCGTACGATCATGGCAAACGTTCTGTTGTAATTATCCTGCCATTTACGGATAAGTCCTGTTTGTTCCATGTGCAATATGAGAAGTTTCATTACTTCAGTCAATGGCCAATTCCTGTGGTAAGAAAGAGGATTTGGAAAAAAAATATTAAAGACGAGTTGTTATGAGATATATAATGAGATTAAAGTATTAAGAAAACTATGACGACCTTGTTAAATTGCAGTGACAATTAACTCATAAAGTTTATTGAGAACTAGCTAGCTATTGAAGCTACGGGTACGCACTCAATACTCTTCAAGGGTACACCAGCGTACCCGTGCGAGAACTCTGGCACTCTGTACCCCTCTCTTTCCCTTATTTTTCAATTTCCATATTAAGCCTGTAATACATAATTTTCTTCAAGACCCTCTTATCGTCCGTCACTTGTTCTAAATGTCACCTTGTAACTGATAACAATTAATGCACCCTTGTCAATACAACTATTCTTTTTTAACTTTACTATCGCGCAAAGAGGTACACCCGTGTAATTCAATCGCATAGAATATAAAGTAATTAGTAATTTCACATAGTTTCAGATTCTACAGGATCTGAACAGGTAGGGTAGAATCAAGAAGCGTCGAACCAGCAAAAATGTAACAGAATAGTCAAGAAGATCTCATCCTGTATATTACGGTGTGAGTAACATTTCTTTTTGATTTCAAATTTTAGTTTTTAAGGCCCTAGAAAGCTTCGTTTAGGAGTTATTTAACGATATAGATTAAAAAAACTGACGTGCGTTGCGGGTTGCATTTTATGCGATTATTTAGATCCGTTTTTAAACATATCCTTTATATTGTTAAAGTCAAAGTGCAATTTGTCACGTCTCCGTGAAGTTCTCTTTCATTAGAGACCCCATTTTTTAAAACTTGTTTACGTGTGAGAGCCGCAAAGGAAATGTATATAATAATACAGGAGACGATTACTATATTTGAGTTTTGTTGATTTACTCACCGTCTTGCACAGACGAGTGGCTGATACGACAAAATGCTTTCTCGCATTTCTCTATAGTTTTTGAGATGTTGAAAACACAAATGGCGAAATTTCCCCCACACGACTGTGGTAGAGTACACGGCTAAACGTTCGTTCTTTTCAGATTTGTTTAAAAGAGCAATACATGTGGTGACTTTTGAAAGAGCGAGTTGGAATCTTTGCAAAATGCTCCCGTGATTCTGGAGGCGCGTCCACGGGCAACAGCAGTGGCATGTGCTGTCGGGCCAGTTGCTCGAAGGTGTCTATTTCTGCTTCGCGTTGTGGATTGGTGATGAGCTCGAAGAGCCGACCCTGTAATAAAAAATAAACAAATGAAATAAACAAATAAATAAACAAATAAAAACTGATGATCAATGAATGAAAACGCACAGAATGATGAGCTTGTGTGGAACATTTTATGGAGATTCGCACGATAACTTTCGTTATTTTCTAGTAATCATGAAGACATTGGAACCTTCTACTTCATTTTTGGAGCTTCAGCTGGAATAGTAGGTACACCCTTCAGTATTTTAATTCGAACTTAATTAGGACAACCAGGTTGTTTACTGGGGATGAGTAAACATACCATCGATTCCGGTTATAGGGAACTTGTTGGACTAATACGTTTGGTTCACCGTATACGATGATGGCAAAATTAAATAGAATGTCCCCACAATTGAATTATTTTTATTAATATAGAGCTACAACAAGACACATTAACAGCACGACTGATATCTGATTCGGAACAAAATCCGCTAGAGGACATGGAACCGAATCTCGCTGTCCGGAGAGAGTAGATAACTGCCATCTGCCACGATAAAAACAAGCGCTACACTTCAAGAGAACAATCTCCTTAGCCATTGATGTACAGATCATTAATCGCGAACAATTAAACAGTATTGATCTGTGTCCGGGCTAACCTGGTAGGTGGCGGCGACGACGACGGCGGAGGCGAGCAGCGCGGCGGCCAGCTGCAGGCGCTGCGGCGTGGCGCGCACCCTGTCCTGCGGGGCGCCCCCGCACGAGGAGAAGGCGCGCAGCGCGGCGGCGGCGCTGGCGGCCAGCGACTCGCCCGCCACCACGCGCCACGCCAGCGCGTACGCCACCGCCGTCCCCAGCAGCGCCAGCCAAATACGATGGGAGAACACGCGCAGCGGCAGCGACCACGCCGGCAGCGGCGCCGCACACGGCACAAGAACAATGTGGCGAACAGTCTCTCCGGACGACACAATGTCCATCAGTGTTGAGGAACTTGACTCTGCCAAATATCTCTTGTATTGCGGCACCAAATCGATTGTTCCCATAGCCACCGCTCTTTCGAGTTTCATTACAGTACTTCCACGGAGGGCTAGTGAGTTAAATAAAATATTTGAAGAAGGGAGTGTTTCAGCAAATATAGAATAGTTATTTATTCACATTTAGCGTTAAAATGGTTCTAATTATCGTCCGAGATTCAAATTTACTTATTTACTAGTTAACCAGACGATTAGTTTTGTAATATTTTGATTTTTAATTGTCTTTGTCGTATTTTTCCTCCTATTATTCCTTTTCAACATTCCCACTCATAATTCTCTCCCAAAAGGATATTTAGCGTCATTCAACGGTTTTTATTTTTCCCTCGTAGCCAATTATCCTGTCGATTCAGATAAGGTATGCCGTGTATATCCATCTTCGTATCAAAGAACATAACGTGTCAGTAAAATATAGATGTTCTATCAATATCTCCTTAAAAATACTGCTTACATACGAATTAAAAGTATTGATCTTGTGCGGGCGTACGAAAACTATTACCGAGCGGTAATTGGTTGCTGCACATACCAATATGTTTGCTGCGCATGAATATCTGTTGATACGCAGGGTAAATTGTACATTATGTTGGGAATTTATGTAGCGGATATAATATTTAAAAACATTACCGTGCCCCTCAATTACTGTTGTCGTAAGTTCCTACCACATTTGTTTTGGGATTGTTGTATCTCAAAATGTTTTGTAACCTCAAATGTTGTGCGTATGAAACCATGCTACACATATTCTTACTTGTACGTTCCAAATGACAAATAAGATTTCATTCGTTGGTTCAGAAAATGGGTTGGCAGCTAAGCAACCAAAAGTTAAACGGCACAGAGAATACGAAAGCATTGGGTTAGAGATATCTGAAAACCGCCGACAGGATTCGTGGTAATGCTTCAGCCAATGAATAAAGCGATTGTACTTACATGGTCATTGAAACTTAGGTAAGAAACGTAAATAGGAATGTGCAGGCGATCCATCATCTCCTTTAACAGTAGGAACCAGTAACCCAAAAGAGGCATTGCGACACCATTAATGTTCGTCATGGTGTGTTGAAGGCTCGTCTCCCAGATTGCCTCCGCCTTCACAGAGGCACCAGCTGGTGATCGCATCCCATGAGCGCGTCAGCCGCTAGCGCACCTTCAGCACCGCCACCATCATCACCACCATCACCACCACCATCACCACCATCGCTTCTCCACTTGTATAAACGCAATCTGCGAAATGGTGATGAGAACACATTAAATACTAGTTCATTTTACATCTTATAATTCTATGAAGTGGTGATGCGAGCACATTAGATACTTGTTCATTCGACCTCTTATAATTCTCTGAGATGGTGATGAGAACACATTAGATACTAGTTCATTCGACCTCTTATAATTCTATGAGTTGGTGATGAGAACACATTAGGTACCAGTTTATTTTACATTTTATAATTCTATGAGATAGTGATGAGAACACGTTAGATACTAGTTCATTCGACCTCTTATAATTCTATGAGTTGGTGATGAGAACACATTAGGTACTAGTTCATTTTACTTCTTACAATTCTATGAGATGGTGATTAGAACTCATTAGATGATTGACAATTAATTATTTGGAGTTGTAGTAAATGTTTCATTCGATTGTGTACATTAAAATTTCAATTGATATTATATAGTGCTTGTCACTTTGAATTTCTTTTATTGTTAATAATTGTTTTCGTGGAACATTATTAAAAAAAATTCGCATCGTAATTTCACTTTGATCCTATTTGACTAGCGCAGTACTCCCTCGCAGGCGGATTGGTAGCCACAGGCACCTGCGGCAGCATGCGAGGGTAGGGTTAGGGAGCTGTCCGCTAGGTGGCCTTGGCTGAATCCTGCATATCAACTGCCACGAAACGATTCAATGTAAAAATTTAACTTATAAAAGTCGTAGAAAAAGTACCATATGCAACTCGATTTAATGGGTTTTAATACACTCGTGTGAAGTTCACTAGCTCGTTCCTCGCTCGCATCGTAATATCACACACGTGTATTAATGCCCATCATTATACTGCGATTTTTGTAGGAAGAGCTCTCAAGATAACTCAAATCCCATCTTCGCGATGGAATATGTCACGGCATTTCGTATCATTCGCAGTCGTTCCGCTAGATTTCCCACGATCGCGACCGTATGAAGCAGTGCTTGCGATCATGCGACTTCTACCGGCAAGACCGAGAAAAGACGCGAAATGCCGTGACATATTCCATCGAGAAGATGGGATTTGAGTTATCTTCAGAGCTCTTCCTACAAAAATCGCAGTATACATCATCGTTTCATAATGTATTGTTTATGCATGCATTTTAGTTTCCGCTCATTGGGAATTTCGGATGGTACTCACTCACCTGCCAGTTGCAGGGTCGAAAGCAATTCCTCGCCACGTGACTCCGGCGCCATCTTCCCTCAGCACAACACCGCGAAAGGACTGGTGAAACACCCTCAAGAGTTTCAGCGCTTCCACATCTTGCTCAAGGTCGCGTCTCCGTTCATCTTTCTGGCGTTGCGTTTCCCTCCGCCCCCTCCCCGACTTTTGAACTTCAGTTGTTTCCTGCCTATTGTGCGTGGAGCACAGTTTTTCTGTGATATGTTCTTGTTGATGAAAAAGTCCCCGCTTGTGTTCAAATACAGCTTCATTTTGCAATATTTGGCCTGGGGAATGGTTTGTCTTGCCTTCACGCGATACAGTAAATGTTGGATCACATCGGTGTCCCCGTACTTGTTTTTTCCCTATCGCCAGGACGGCAGGCACAGCAGAACTGAGCTGCAGATTTCGATTCGAATATCCGGTAATATTCTGAAATACATAATTTGAAAGTCATAAGTTTTAGATGTGAACTTACGAACTAGTTATTGTGATCAATAAATGTTCAAAAGGATCGAAACCGAGATCTTACCAAAAATATCTTGTCAGGAATGGCTTCCGAGGTGTCTATAGCGAGGAACTCGATGAGGCGAAGAGAGTAGTTGGCCGCGAGCACGTAGCCGCGAGCGCCCTCCAGCCACTGCGGCGCAGAGCCCTTGGTCGGCTGTAGAGGCGCGCGCCACAGCAGCAGCGGCGCCGCGGCGCGGGCGTGCAGGGCGGGCAGCCAGCGGGCGGCGTCGCCCAGGTCCACCACGCCCACCGCCCCGCCCGCGCCCGCGCCCGCGCCCGCGCCCGCCAGCGCCCAGCGCAGCCCGGCGGCGGGCGGCGCGCCCTCCCAGCACACGCCCTGCGCCCTCGGCCCTTCGCCCCACAGGGCCAGCGCCACGCACAGGGACAGGGACAGCCCTACTCTCCCACTGCCCATATCTCTCCCACCCTTAATTTCTCTTTTACTCCCTACCCCACTCCCACAGCTCATCTCTCTCCCACTTCTAATTGCTCTCCTTCTGCCCATCTCTCTTACTCTAATTGCTCTTTTCCTCACAATTGCTCCGCCGCGACACTTCTCTCTCCCCCCAATTGCTTTCCAACAACCCTTCTCTCTCCCACCCCAACTTGCTCTCCAACTCCTCTCTCCACCAGTCCTAATTGCTTGCCCAAAGCGCAGCTCTCTTTCACCCCTAAATCCTTTCCTACTAGCCACCTCTATTCCCCACCGCTCTGCCACAAACCATCTTTCTTTCTCCCACTTACCATCGCATTCCCATTGCTTTAAATAGCTCTCTTTTAGACTTTTACAGGTCTATTTCGTCCTTCAACCACCCCACTTTGGTGTCCCACTTCCCTCCTGCTCTCTGGGTCTCTGTCTCTCTCTCCCTTTGCCCCTTTCTCGGTCTCTTCCTGTGCCCTGGCTCGCGCTCTCCCCGTGCCGGCTGTCCCTTTCCGACTGCTCTAGCTTCCTCCTTGGGTGACCTTAACCGAGGTGAAGGAATGATCGAAGACGTTGCTGCAACCTACCCCTTGCGAACGATCCGACACGAAAATAGACGCGGCTTTTTAATTAAACTATTTATATTTAACGACTGCGTTAATGGGCACATTGTGAATTTGGTCGGAGTTGGATATGGTCGTTGAATTCATCACAACTTCAATTAAGAATCTTGGGCAAACAAAATGATCAAAACGTGTCTTTTGCTTGTTGCTTGAAAAGTTTTTTAATCTTCGATCATTTGTCATTACGTGGCAAATGATGACAAAAATATACGTGATATAATACATTTCATAAATTTAAATCTTATAACGCACATATCACGTATAGTTAAATATTTTTAATCCTACAGAATATTGGCGAGTTTGAGTAAAAATAGCAAATATTTTTTCGTTGTTTTGTATTAAAATCAGATTATAAAAACTTCGCATTGATATTTTAAAATAAAGGCAGAATTCTACGAAATAATGATTTTAAAAAAAATTTCCGGTACAAATGTTTGAAAAAACATTTTTTTTATAGAAAGAAGATATTTTAACAATACTTTTTATTCTTTTCATGTGAGGATGTCATCCGGTGTATTTGATTTTCAGCCAAAAGGACGTGGTCGTCAAAAAAACGTTTCTACTCGTTTCTGAGACACTCCCATATTCCTACATTTTCTAAGAATATTTTAGTTTAAACCACAAAAAAATTCAACAATGGGGATGAAATAGAGAGAAATAAAAAAGCAGTCGAATTGCGTAAATTGGGTGCTTTTTTATTTCTCGCTTAATTTTTCTGTCTGAACAAATATATTCATTTCTTTTGTAAATAATAAACAACTTATACATTTCTGGAGTGTTTCTATGCTTCTATAATGCAAATGTTGCCTAGAAATGAATTTTTGAACGAACTTTTGGGGGCTTATTGCGGCTCAAGCATTCGGAATATCCACGTAGTATATTAGTTTATTAGACAAAATATGCTTAGAATTGTCTCAAGAGCTTATTTTCGAAGTTTCGACGTTTCCTCCCCTGACACCCTGTATATCACAAGTTTCATTTATCTATACATGTAACAATGGCATATATATACAGATACAGAGAAACAAGAGACGGAGACACAGAGCAAAATTGACATAGAGACTGAGACAGAAAGAGAGTGACAGAAAGGGAAAAAGACAAGAGGACAGAGACGCAGAGAGAAGCAAACAGAGAGAGATAAAGACAGAGAGAAACCCAGGGAGAGAGACAGACAGAAGCAGAGACAGACGCAGACAAACAGAGACAGAGAAACAGCGAGAGACAGATACAGACACACAGAGGTAGAAAGGGACAGAGACAGAGACCGACAGAAAGAGACACAAGAGAGACAGAAGCAGATACAGGGAAACAGATACAGAGAGAGGTATGGAGACGTTTCTTTTCACAAGGATTGAATATGAAAAAACCCTGGCAACGACGGGTGTTTTGCTAGTATCGAATAAACCCTGTTGTAGGAACATTTAGTAGAATGATGTGGAATATTTACCGGAGCAGTTAATTTCCCAAGCTGAAAGGAACTTAATTGAAGTGCCAGGAGACGTCGCGGGATAGACCGCTTGAAAGAGCGAGTTGCAGCAAGAGGTCAGGCACCTTCGCGTCGACAGTACTCAAGGGCAGGAGAGCGAGAGAGACCAATAGAAGAGAGAGAGAGAGAGAGAGAGAGAGAGAGGAGCCGCGGAAAGCGGTGGATGGGAGAGCGGCGGCAAGTGGGAAAAAATAAGGAGTAGGGAGAGGGATGGTAGGGGAAAGCGAGCAGTGGTCATGCACATCACTAAATCCTTTAGACTTCGCTGTCCATGCAGTGTACTTACAGCTGAGATTCTGCAATTCTCGAAAACAGTAAATATATCGAATCAGTCTCATTGCGGTGAGCACTTCTCAGCTCTGATTCTTTGAGTTCTTTTAAGCCATCTCCCTTTCTCCTTCAGATTACTTGTGACCGCAGTACAACAAACAATTCATCGTTTATTGTATCACAGGTATAGTCTTGCTTTTTTTGGTTCCCAGGACACATGGAAATTATAGGCAATGCGCTAGTTAGCTGACTAGGATGAGAAATCATCGGCTGGGAAGTTTCTCATTGGAATTTCCACTGATCATCCCAGATTTAAAGGCATATCTAAAACGTTCCATTTTCAGAACATGGCAGTCAGAGTGGCACAAGGCAACTTACAAAGTAACGGCGATTGATAACTGTTCAAAGCCCCAGTCTTCCTCATTCTATGCAGCTAGACGTGAGGATGTATGTTTAACTCGTCGTCCTATCGGCTGTTGCCACTTTTTGCATTGCTTCCTCCTGCAAGGTGAACTTACCCCATCTGCGACACTAAGACGGGCCGATCTGTGGAACATGTTCTTCTGCGTCGTGTAAAATTTAATGCCAGCCGACGGAGACACTGTCTGGGCCGACCTATTTAATGCCAGCCGTCGTAGACACTGTCTGGGCAGCTCTGTCAGGGCAGATCTGTACGCGAGGTGCTCGGCAACGACTTGAGTCCGCGGTCTCAAACCTCTCTTCATATCACCAGACTTCTTCTTCATCTTCTTAAAATGTCTAAGACTTGTTCCTTTCCAAGAATTATAACGAGTCTTTCCATCTTCTTCTTGGTCTATCAACTTCTCTTCTTCCCCTCGGCCTTTCGTCTCTAGTATCCTCACGATTCTTTCTCCTCCATTCTCTCAATATGATCGTTTTATTCCTTTCTTCGGCCTGCTACCCATTCTGTAATTGGCCTAATTGTACACACTTCCTTATTGTTTCTGTTTCTTTCTTTATCCAGTAGAGTGTGATTTGTAATTTTCCTTAGAACTCCCATTTCAGCGACCTCAAGTTGTTGTTGGGTACGTATTGTTTCGCTTCTTGTTCTGCTGCATATGTTAGTATTGGTCTAATTATTGATTTATATATTATAACCTTCGAGTCCTGCTTTAGATGTTTATTGTACCATATTGAGTAGTTGAGACAGCCAGCGATCCTATTACCCTTTATTATTTGCTCTTTGATTTCTTTCCTCCGTATCACCAGACCATCCAACGAAATACACGAAAGGGATTCACGTGATAACTTGAGTATTGTTTTGTATTCTCCTTTCCGCTGATAACGCCAAATAAACAAACCCTTCCTTTTAGCCCTACAGGTCACAAAATCCCGCATCTGTGCCTTGCGTTTTCGTTGTTCGTTGAGCCCCACCTCATCGCGTACTTCGTTCGTGGCTCGACTTTGAACAAAACGGTAAATATACATAGTAATGCGTGCGGAGACCTCTGAGTAGAAAATAGTACACCATTTTCTCAAAACCTTTGACGCTAGAAATCTTTAGTTAGACTTCAAAAATATAAATCTGCCAACGATGATACAAGTATTCTAATGCACAAAGTAAATCACAACATTTTCATAGACAATTCACTTTT
>JAHLJT010002989.1:0-15162 GCA_031308135.1 Acheta domesticus | reverse complement strand
AAAACTGACAACATACACTTCGATCAAGGTAATGCATGTCGACACTCACTCATATTCAATAGGGACCATTTTCTTTATATAAAATGGGCAATAGTGTTTTATCTAAATAAATATCACCTTTCTGTAACTTACTTCCAGTCCCAGTGTTGCCAGATTATTAAATGTATCTCCAGTACCACCTAAAAAACTTCTGGACTTACACTAAATCCCTTTCCGTAACCAATGACAATTGTTTAAATTACTGAACGTGTTTGATATTTATAACTATTATGTTTTTTCACTCAACACAAGAAGTTAATCTTAATTCGATATCAACAAACTAAATGGAAGGCTATGATGTTCGTACTCTTTTCTAGAACAGCATTGCAAGAAAAGACCATAGTATTCACCCTAATGTTTTTATTGCAGTGTTATCACCAGTATTATAACTTTTTGTAACATTGGGCGTTAATTATAAATAATTGAATAAATCTTATTGTACAAATCTCAGGTTGTAATGTCACCAATTAACGTACACTAAGAGCACAGTAAAACTTGCTCAAGCAGAGGCATGTATAATGCGGAAATATTCCAATGTGAACAGGAATGATGGTCCTGGAAAACTTTAATTAGTTATTTAATGGAATACACAGTACAATCTGATGTGGCCGAATTGATGCTAAACATCATTAATATTTTTGACTATCACATAATATCGCAGTATATATCGCATAATATAGTATACATAATAATAATCACATCACACATCATCAACATAATAATTCACATAGTATCATGAAATATCACAACAATTGACAATCTTGAAAAGGAGGAACAGAGTCTGCTTATCAATGAAGTCCGGTTCCTTCCTCGTTGAAGAGACCATCACAAGCTCTCTTGAATCCGAACTAGGTTCCTTATCACATTCTGGGTAGATGTTCCCCAGTCTCACAACTCGGTTACCTATTAAGTCTGTACTGCATTGGATTATGTCTAGATTTTACAAGCTTCAAGCTATGACCTCATAATTGTAGATTTCCCGAGCGCTGAAAAATGCTACTAGATCAGAGTGGTACTGGCCACACAAGATCTTGAATGTTTTTCAAACATGTCGCCATGTTGTCTCCTACAAGGCAAGAATCGAAGCCCTGAGTCACCAATCACAACTTAATCGGAAGCCAGGATCACTTCTTATTGTGTTAAAGGCTCTACTCAATGTAAAATGTAGCCTTGTTGCACTTTTTGGCAATGTAACTCACATGGTTATCCTATTTGAGGTTGTTAGAGATCATAATCCCTAGATCCTTCATGACCTTGATTTCAGAAAAGTTCTTTCTGCCTATTTGGTAATTTTCACTTTGGGTTGGATCTTCAATATGCATGACCATACATTTTGTTTCATTCAGGAGTAACATCCAAACTCTCGCACACACTCAAACACTATTCAAGTCCTCTTGCAGGTGGAGTTGATTCATCAGAGGGTTAGCGTAGATTTGGTGGACATCAGCATAAATCTTGGAAGTGAAGGAGAGCATACTCATTCGGCAGGTTGCGAGTACACGGATGAATAAGATTGGTCCCAACCAAGCCGCTGGGGTATTCCCACTGTTAATTCTCTTCAGTAATGACTTATTTTTTCCAATTATCACACAAAAGCAGCTCCTCAAGAAAAGACAGTATTCAACTCAGAAGCATCCCCCTCTTGCCAAGTGAGCAAGTTTGTGAAGGAGTCTTCAGTGTGGTACTTGTCAAAAGCTTTGGAGAAGGTCCAAGTAGATGATATCGAAAGGGTTGCATTTTCTAGATCCCTTGTCCAGTCTTGCAGTGAAGGTAGTAGGTTGTTAATTATAGATCTTCCTGGCACGAAGCCGTGTGGTGTGGTGGTATGCGCCCCAAAAGTTCCAAAGTAAAGTCGAGTATCTTATATCTTCCAGAATCCACTCAAAAAGACCTTGCAATCAAGCTGGTCAAGCTAATGGGCCTGTATTTAGTGGATCCAGCTTAACTACTTTCTGAAATTGGTGTTATATTAGCTATTTTTCAGTGTCGGTAATTACTCCGGAGTCAAGGGAGTCTCGAAAGATTTTACACACAGCTGGAGCAGTTCCTTGTGCGCATTCTTCAGGACAAGGGGTGGTATACCATCTGAACAGCCACGAAAGAGTTAGGAGTATAGCGATATGAGAACGTTGTAAAACATCTGCACATTTAGTCTATGTCTTCAACTGTTTCCTCAGAAGGATGTGAGGATATATTGATGGGATAGAACCATTTGTTCTGTGTAGAAGCTTTGAAAACTTTCTGCAAAGAGACTTCAGCAACATCACTACAATCTGAGGCAATTTCCCCATTCCCTTTCCTGAGGTATGTGGGATAGAAACTTTGGAAGAAATCTGTTTGTGGATGTAGGAGTACAGATGCTTGCCTTGGCCATGGAATATTTTGTTCATAATTTCTCCTGCAAGCACGAATCTCATTTGATAATGTGTTGTATAACTCTTTGTATTCCTGTATTGTGACGACAATTGGAGGCTTTAATTTAGTTCATAGTCGTTCCGTTTTGCATATCAGTTGTTGTATCCTTTGCATATTAACTTATAAGTAAATTCTACATGTTTTCATTGTATATTGTGAAATCTGTCCTAAATGGGGGGTTGGGTGGAAACAAAATATTTTAAATGTATTCTATCAAAAACGTCCTTAATGAAGAAAGAGGCATCCATTTTTCTGGCATTTTCCTCATTTATATATTGTTTGCAGGCGCCCTGTGCATGACATCAGGTAAGGGTGAAAGGATTTCGCGCATGCAACATCACAGGGGATTTCTGGGAATTTTCTTGTTGGTTTTTCGACTGTTTCATGGAAGATAATGACCACTGGATTTTGTCAAGAAGGCATAGAAGCTCATCGTCACAAGTAGAAAGGACAAATTTTGTCACTAGAAATTGAGGAGCCATAATGTAAGATGGCTAAATCGTATGTATCGTTTCTTGTAAACAAAAAGTTAAAATATTTGAAGGTAAGGAAGAGACAAACTGTCAGAGCAGGAATAATGTTGAAGTTAAAATGTAGCCAAAATGCAAAATTTATGCAGACACTGAAGCACAAGGAGAGAATAAACAACAGTGGATGCAATGAAATGGTGAAATGAGAGAACAGCAATGAAAAACCAGCAAAACGAAAAAGTAACCAAAGTGTGGGAGTGGTTCACAAGTCAAGATCGGAAAATCTGCATATTTCTGGACAAATACTTCAAAAATAAACTCTAGCTGTGAAAAAACTCTGGTAAACGAACAGAGTACGGCATCTTCGGGTGGTTGGACAGCTTCATGAAAAGAACATTATAATGTGTGGAAAGAAATTTGTGGAGAATCTAGTGAGTGTTTAAGTTGAAACGTGTGCAGACGGGAAACTCTCTAACGAGAGACTGACACTTCTACTCATGTCTCTTTTGAAAGTAAAACTCGCCTGGTTTCCACCCAATTCAATGAGTTTAATGCAACCCATGGACATGGCGGTATTGACATGTTGATGTTGCACTACAGATGGATTGTTAATGCAATCTTTCACTGCAAATATGAAGACGCTGAGCACGTATGCTTTGGTGAGATGTGTCAGTCTGGATGCTGTAAAATGGGAAGGAACTGTCAATAAGGAAGTCAAGAAAGAGACTGCTTTTGAAATGCTTTCAAAAATCAGTTTTCGGAAAAGGACGATGAATCCGACTAATGAAAACATACATGAAAGCATTAGAGCAATAGCAGCAGTAAGGGGCTAGTAACCTTCCAGGTGTCACTAGAGGATTTTGTTGTAAATGATAAAATTTGAAAACCTTTGTTCCTGAATCGGCTGCAGATTTATTGACAAATTCAGAATACAGAGAAAGAAGAAAGTGAAGTGGATGGAGCAAGAGAAGAAAAGGAAGCTGAAGTGGAAACAATAAGCCCAAATATGTACGTCATTGGACAAGCTACTCAAGCATAAGTGTTTTGTGCCATTCCCTGTGGACACAGACAACCCCAATCTGCTGCAGTTACTATAACAATGTAAACAAATGTATTGGCCGTGGCATGACCACAAAAAGATTCAACAAGCTATTTTATTAGATATATGGGACAGAAGTAAGAGGAGATTTTACATAATAAGTACTGTACTAGAAGAATTTTCAAATAGTGTTTGCAGTACTATGTAGTACACCATTCACAATAAATCAACACTATAAAAGAATCAAAATAATTATGAATGAGCTTCATTCTTCAAGGTGAGAAATAGAGAATTTCCTTTAAATTGTACCTAGTTTTGTTCTAATATTCGAGGAGGGTTGTTACTTCATTTGTATAAAGCGGAATCTTGTCTAATGTGGAAAAAATTCTGGTCCCTTGAGGTTCCGCATTGAGCAAGTTTACTGTATTTAAATTGTACCAGGATGTCTTTATATGGTACATGGTGTCTTCATTAAATCCTGGTAAAAGTCCCAGGATCCCTGGTACATCTGGCAACACTGTTCAGCCCTTTATATCATACGGAATAACAGGGAACTCTTATTCCGTATGATCTGGATCCAACCATGTACTTAAATAATATGTCAGATGAACCACGAAAATGCGCAAAATTCAGTAACATTTAATTTAAAAAATTATCTACCATGTGAGGTGCACTATTGTAACTACCATAACCTTCCTTGAGGAGCATCCATGTACGGATTGTACTTTGCGTATTTACCTCTATCCACCTTCAACTAACGCTCTCCTCCTGAACTTCTAATTATGCCATTAGCTGGCAGTTGCAAAGTAATTAATTTAAAAACATTATTAATGACAAGTGTGATGTCATAAAATGTAACATATGCAACATCCACAGAACTACCTTTTAAATTCCGGACCATATCGGCATATTTTTCGTGAGATCTCCACGCCATTGCAGAAAGAACGTTACGCTCAAACAACCTACAGCAAGCAAGAACGTGGGGGGTCTGATTATGATATAACACCATAACCTGAAAAAATCATTCAAACAACCAACGTTATATATTAAAACCATAATCTATATGGATGTGAAATCGAACAGTTTTGTGAATGACATTCCCCCAAACAACATCAATTATTCATAAATAAAATTGTATAAACACACATAAAAATATCTGCAAGCGATCAAAACCTTTGATCTGAAATATGGAACTGGCGTGAATTTTCTTACACTGCAAAAGACATTCCACTGACACAACACACGGTAGAAAACTGTGACACATTTTTAAAAAGAAATAATTAACATATATAACTATTTTATTGAATTGAGCTATGCTTTCGAGCGGTCCAATTTGGGCGCGTTCAGACCGTTGGGCGTTACTTGTGTCTCGGGAGAGCAAAATGAGGAGACACGAACGTACACGAAGACACCCGAGCGGAAGGTCGAGCGAGTCCATGCGTGAACCGATGGACTTCCATGGCGCAAATCCTTAATTCGAAATCTGTCAGAAATTTAATGTTTCTAATGTTAAGTGGTCGTTAACGCCATTAACAAGATTTGTAACGAACTTTCGTTTTAAAACGAAGAATTCCAAACTATTATTCACATTAGTTCTTTATTTTAACTTTTCTATAAGTTATTTGGTAGGTGTTTTTAATATTCTCAATTTATTTTCCGTAGACTAGTTCAGGTTAGAATTATTTCGGTGGCAAAAGAGTGGCAGTGGTAATAAAACTGCAGCTTTTGTAAAGAAGAAACGGCAGGAGATTGCAGTCACAAATGCCAGTGCTGAGGAAGTAGAAACTTTTTTAGTATCAGATGTCAAGCATTGTTCATTTTCTGCCAAAATCTCACCAGTCAAGCCATCACCAGTGCGAACATTCTTTCCAAGTTCACTGATGTTTTTCCTGCTGAACAGTGAAATATCCGAAAGAAGAGAATTGCACTTGCATGTTACTTCACAAGTGTGTTTGGGAACATTTACTGAAAGAAGACGTGTGAGTGCTGCCTGTGGATCCTCAAATGTATGCATTGAAATACAACAATCAATGTAATTTGCCTTTTCAGTTAGTGAACAAGTGTAATAATTGTGAACAATTGTTAAATAAATTTCAAATAGTCATCGTGTACCTGTAACATCATCTTGTAGTAGGCCACCACATGAAGTGAATAGGAAAATTGTGGATGTTTCTTTGCAAATAGGTAGGGGCCATTCAGCAATAGAGCAGTTTCAATGGTAATTGGTTTACCATGAATTAATGTTTCAATTTACAATTCTCATGTTCTCTCTGTTATTTAAAATAATGCAAAAATAAGAGGAAATTTTGAGGCTTTCATATGCAGCCCATACATGAAACTTACATAGATGTTCTAGATTCAGTAAGTGATAGAAGTTATAAATTTATTAGTATTGTATGATGGAACATGGCATAAACGAGGCACTACATCTCGTTATGTAATGGGAATTGTTGACCTCGTTATGAAATGGATATCTTGACTGGTTTTGTGGCTGATTTTCATGTTTTGTCAAAATACTGTGGCACTTGTGAAAAGAACAAGAGCAAATTATGAGACAAAAAGCTGTGAGTATAAAAAATGGAAAGAAATTCGTAATTAGTAATTTTTAATGGATCTTCAAATGCAATGGATGTAGCTGCAAGTGAGGTATTGTGGACGAGGGTCCTGTCTCATCATTTTAGTTATACAACAATACTGTCGGATGATGATGCAAAGACTTTCAATCACCATCTGAAACTAAACATTTATGGAGACAACTTTATTTTAGAAAAGAAGAATGTATAAAACATGTGATGTAAAGATTTAAAACAGGCTTACAAAAATAATCCAAGAATAGAAAGTGAAGGGTGTTACACTTGGTAAAAAGCAAGTCAATTTAAAGGATGACATAATTATTTGTCTTAGCAAAATTATCGCAATGCCATCCAGAAGAATATTCAGATGTGCAGAAGATGAAGTCTGCAATACTTGCCACCTTATACCATGCAATGCCAACAGACTTGAAGCCATTGCATTTTAAATGCCCTAAAGAAGAAAATTCATGGTGCTTCTACAATTGAGCTCATGAGAATGAAATTTCAAAACATGGCAAATACAACATGAAAACTGTAGTCTCCCAGTGTTATTTGTAAATAATTCCTATGTATCAGAGGCTTGCAAAAAATGAATTACTGGAATGTGTGTATGGGAAAACACAGAATGCAAATGAAAGTTTGCATAGTTTTGTTTGGAGCAAGTGCCCCAAAGAAACATTTCTTTCCAGAAAAAAATATTGAAATTGCTGACATCAGCAGTGTCCCAGTTCAATATGGGATGTGAGGCCAGTGAAAGAGTCAAAGAGCATGCTTCAGGAATCAAAGTGACATCTCCTAAGAAATAAACATATCAGAGACAAACGTCGTCTCCACAAAAGTGAAATGGCATTGCAACTAGACTTTAAAAGTGCTTAAAAAAGCCAAGGCAATCAAAGAAGAAAAGGTTTGTCAAGTCAATAAAAGAAGTAAAGAAAAAAGATGTTGAAGATGCAATGTATGCTTCTGGGCAATTTTAAAGAAAAATTTTATTAATAAACTGTAAATGCACTATCTTAAATTTCCTTTTTCACATTCTGATAATTGATTTTACTTACATATCCTATATCTAAAAGTTCCAACTTTCACAATTTTCAATCAATTAAAGTAATAATGTAGGAACTTGTTAAGAGATTGTAGATTCATATAATTATCGTAGTATTTTTGTCTTAAGTCAATACTTTTAGAATTAAAACTGTTTGGTTATTTTTAATTTATTTTGGAGTGATAGACAATAAACTTACCAAAAGTAAAAATTTTCTCGGATACTAATAAATATATTTTGCAAGTAAAAATATAATTATTTAAACACGTAAAATAAACAGTTAATTAAAATATCAGTAAGATACATTGATTTATTTGCTAATTGGGCTAATTTAATATAAATAGCTTGTCTCGAGAGAATCAGAAGGCACAGAGCAACATAAGTGGCGCAAGCTCAAGCTCTCCAATCGCTCGACTCCGCTCGGGTGTCTTGGACATTCGTGGCTCCTCACTTTGCTCTCCAGAGACACAAGTGTTGGCGTGTTGACCTCCACGAGAGTTCATATGACACTTTCAGAATTAACGCTGTTTCTTTCCCAGCACAGACACCATTTATTTCTTTAAGATAAATTAATAGTTAGATTTCACATATTTAAACACAGCACCGTGACCTACCTAAACCCTCAATACCCAGGGAATAATAAACATGCCGATGGATCTGTGAATACACACCACCGCAGTGTCAGTTGTCAGTCACTAGTTTGACCTACGTATTGACATTGCGGGAATTTAGAAACAGAATTACTTTCAGCCCACCAAGATGATTATAAATATTTACACAAAATATTCCCCACTATTGTATTGTATTTGTTCGATACTACAAAAGCGTGTGGAAATTGTGAATGAACAATACAAATTACAATAAAATAATAGCATAAAATGATGTACAACACATTTATAACAAGAATTCAAAATCAGAACAGATACAGAAAGTATTTCAAAAGAACGTAGGAAAGGGAGGTATTTCAGTTCGCTTTCTCTAAAGACAGTTTTGAAATAAAGAAAAATTAAAAATTGTTGACGAAGTGTAGTACATGTTTATCTCAATTCCTTTGAATGTGATTTGCTCAATATGTGGAAATTGTTTCGACTGAATTTAGAAAATAACTAGTGGTGCTACAGAATGGCACAGACTTTCCCGTATTAGTTTCTATTTCCTTGGGTCTGCGCTAGCTATTCGGAATTACCACATACTCTTTCTTGCCAGCTTGCCATCTATCACCGCACAAACACATTTTTTTGGTCATTTTCTAAATTTTTCGGTTTTCTATTGGTAGACGGAAATATTAATTTTAGAATATTAAAGAACACAAAAACCTAGTCTTAAATGGCAATTTTCTTTAAAAATTATGTGCCGTTTTAAAGAAAATTGCGTTTTAGCGCTACTAAAAATACAAAATTTGAAGCTTACTTTCACAGAAAATTTTTTGTTTCAAAATACTTTATTTGAAGTGTATTTGAAGCACTTACATCCACAAATATAATAATCTTTACAAATTGCTGGTAATTTGCATATTAAAGATGTGAGAGATCGTTTCAAAAAATTTACATTTATGTAATTTTTGAAACAACAAATAAATAACCTCAAAATAAACTTTACGTCATATCAAAGAATGCATTTAGGCACTATCCGATCGAAAAGTTTTGAAGAAATTTTTTCTAGCCATTTATGAGAAAATGGCGTTTGAGCGTTTCTGAAAATGCGGAATTTTGAGCTAGTTTCACAGGAAACCAGTTGTGTTTTCGAGAAACTTTACTTGACATTATTTAAAGCACATGTTTCGTAAAATAATGTGAAAAAAAGCGCCGCTAATGTAATATTAAAATGTAATATAATACATGTAAATATTAATATAATGTAAATATTAATAACGACGTAAGAGAAGTCAAAATTTACATTTTTCAAATTTTTGAGAAAAAAAACAACTTATCAGAGCATATGGCGTTTTTTGTCATCTCATTAAAATATATTAGGCACCTATACCTACCGAAAGTTAAAGAAAAAATCTGGAGCCGTTTTGAGAAAATCTAGTTTTGTACTTTTTTAAAATTGCACATATTGCACGCTGTACTGCGCGAAAACTACTAATTGTAAAAAAAAAAATGAACATGATTTTAATGAAAGAACTAACTTTGGTCAACAAATTTTATTTAAAAGAAAAATCTCTATCTTCGATTTTGTAGTTCCAGAAAGACGCCGAAAAAATTTTTGAACTTTTTCAATTTTCGAAAATTCAGAGTTATCCGTGAAAATAGGACATATGCCACCTTAATAAGTGTATTTTACTTTATTCTTACAAGCAATTTAAAGAAACAAAATTGGAACTGTTTTTGAGAAAATTTTGAAAATGTCCAGGGAGCTTCATGTAAAGTACTCCCAAATTTTGAAGAATCTTTTTGAAAATCTCAAAGCTTTGACCTCAAACCAGATCGATCGGGAATATGCTTTTTGGAAGAAATCGTACGTATGGTTTAGGCGCTAGCAGTGTTCACAGACAGACAGAACAGACGGACAGACAGCACAGACGGACGGACGGACAGACGGACGTGTCTCCTTTCAATTGGATTTTCGGCATCAAGGACCTAGAAAACAGGGTTTCTGGCTACACCACGTGTTTAGGGGATTTTTTTTTCTTAATTTAGCAACTGGTTTTATCCACTGTTTTCGTTATCAACGCCTGCAAGATTTTTTTTTCGCAAAAATTCGCCATTTTTTTCGCGCAGCATTACAAAACTTTCCCGTTTATCTACGTTTATCTACGTTATCTACGTTTATCGCTCCATGTATACGTACGAAATACGGGGAAAGTAAAAATGTTGATTAAAAGATCAACCCTGAAGATGGCATGGTGTGGCAGGTTTACACCACTTTGGTTTAAACTCAAGTACTCTTACATTCCCACACATTGTTAGAGTTCTTGTCATACTGAAAGAAAGTGTTCCTTTTATTATTGTAAACAAGACGTTAGTTTTTGAAATTATTTTGTTAACGAAAACTCATTTATATCATTTATTTAAGATAATAATGAGCATGTCAATATGACAGTTAAAAGTTAGATATAAAAAACAAACCAACATGGCATGGATTAAATAAAATAAATAAATATTTTAAACCTTCAACTTATTTTAACCTAAAAATTACTAAACTAGCTGAAATACTTTGCATTGAATGGGTATTTATTTATCACAATTTATCTTTTAGAGAGGCAAAAGTGATTAATTCTATTTATAGGGCATTCCCACCTACCCCTCCTTCGCCTGCCTCATCACACCATGCCATATAGGGTACAATTATCCGTGCTAGGGAAATTGTAAACATTGCATTATGCATACTACCAGCACACTTCTAGTATTAATTTTATCACTCGCTAAAAACCTAATTGTGCTATCTTAAGAATCAAACAACATTTAAAAAAATATTTGTACTTTCAGAAATGATAAAAAATTACAAAAAAAACTAAAAGAGTGGTCAAACGTTTTAGGAAGGGTAGATGAAATAAGTGTTATGAAATCTCATGTGAATTGTACCTTTTCGTGTTTTGAAGGTCATGTGTACAAATGAAAATTGGAATACAAATATAAATTTGCATAAAAATATTCTTCGTTTTATAATACCCAATAAAACTAATCCGAAGAGAGTAGACAAATGATTATATTATTATTAAATAAAATAATGTTCCTTTGAGAGAAAATGTCTCACTTAAATTGGTTCAGCCATTCCAAAGTTTAGCTTAAACAGACAGAGCCGACAAAAATTATAAAAACAGTTAGGTGATTTTTATAGCCATTCATGTACATTATACTTTTCAGCTCAATACTTTTTTAACCTCGAAAACTGATTTCAATTCAATAAAATACGTTTGAGTTAAGTACGGGCAACTATATATGAATAGTTGAATGTGTCCCTCAGTATGTCATCAATGTCAATTTTAAATTGTCCATACGTTCCAAGCATTATTTTAACAGAGATTTAAACACATTTAAGGAAATAAAATATTTTTACGTGACGCTACAGTGCCCCTTTCAAACTTTTCAAGAAGGCCATGTCCCCAACCCCCCTTTACGCATGTCCTGCAGTAACTTGCTATACTGGGTTCACCTGTCGAGCTATACTACTTGCTATACTGGGTTCACCGATCGACTGGTGGGTCCACCTGTCGTCTTATAGAGCAAGGAATAATGTCCAGATATCCTCCTCCGGGGAGCTACCGTCCCACCAGTTGGAATACGCTCTAATCTCTCGACTGGACTCCGACCGGGAGAGATGGCTCAGTGCATCAACCTGATGTCACTGCAGTCCCTCTGACCAGGAGGTCCTAGGACTCCACTCCCCACGGCGGCAGGATTTGCGACACTAGCTTGTCAGCTAGGTCGAATTCAGTCGCTGTCTGGAGTCGCTGTCTAGCGGGCCGGCTGCTCTGAATCGGGAGTTTTCCGTGGTTTCTTCTCCGATCAAGACGAGACGAATGCCGGAGCAGTACCCTAACAACGGGTCCCGGACCGCGCGCGATCTTTCCTTCCTCTTCCTTGTTCTATCCTCTCCTCTTACACACACACTGCACTAACACACATGCCGGGAGAACCGGTCGGGAGCTTACAGCCTTTCGAGAGCTATCAGAATTAACTAACTATCAGAATCACTAACCGGTCGGGTAGCTATCAGAATTAAACACTAAATTAAGTTCATTATGCTATGCATTCAGAATTCTTTCAAATTCTGTCAGCCTTCATGCAGCTCGTTGCGTTTATTTGCAAATGTGCATTCCCGCCTGAGATATGGCATAATATTCTGGGGAAGCTCATCCTGTAGTATTCAGACCTTCAGATTGCAAAAGAAAATTATTCGAATAATGAAAAAATGCCTTCCACGTGATTCCTGCAAGCCTCTTTTCATTGAGCTGGGAATCCTACCATTGCCTTGTCTATTTATTTACGAATCTGTAATATTTGTCAAAAATGACCTACTTAACGGAGGGAACATATTTCATGCAATATTGATATTTATAATTACAACACACGCCGTAGAAATCACGTGCATCAAGTGTCAGTATCAACAGCTCAGTACAGAAAATCAACATACAATACATTACGTTACCTTTACAACGCATTGCCAGATGACATAAAACAATTGAAGTCGGTATACAAATTTAAGTTAAAATAAAATCTTTTCTGGGGCTGCAAACTGTTTCTCTACAATTAGAGACTATACTGATCGTGAAAAAGAAAAATAAGTTTAATGTACAAAACACAGATATTATAATGAAACTTCATTTTGTTTTTTATGAAAAATTGCATTGTATACATTTAAAAATATTTAATACGCCTGTAACAAGTAATGTATTTCAGCTTCGGGTCAAATGACCCCATCTCGATCAGGTTTTTGTCCAGTTTCCCTGATCCATTGAGCAAATGCTGAGATGGCCCCTTGTTTTGCTTCTGGACGTAAATGTAGCTTCACTGTGCGCACGTTTTGTTGAGCACTCCTTTTGCTTGTAGTTCATTTACAGTTGAAATTGATTTTCTATAACTCGGGGAAAAAACATTTTTCAAATATCTTTATTTTTTCTAAAATAATTATTTTCTAAATTCATTTTTTCGTTTTGTTTTTTTTTAATAAATTTCTGGCCCTCAAGAAAATGTGCGCAGCTAAATTTCTTTCCCACACGTCTATACAGTTTTTTTACTGTGTTTTTGAACAAATAAATAAATAAATAAATAGATACTTGGTTGAGGGGAAACCCCGCTAGTCGATCGACGCCAGATCTCGCCATCCAGCGGGGAAAAGTTCATCGCCACCTCTCGAGGAAAACACGCACTACACAAAGTAGTTTGACGCGCCCGGAACATGGACTCCCGAATTGGTGTCGTAGTGAAGTGCCCAAAATCAGGTTAAGGGGGTAGGACAAAACAGGAAAAAAAGATGAGGGCAGTCCGTGGCTCCGTGTGTTAGGCATTCGCCTGGCAGTCCTCAGAGAAAGTTACCGAGCAGAACAGCCAGCCACTAGAATTCTCCTTCATATAGCGACTGGATTCGAATCTGATGAACGAATGAGTGAGAATGAAGTATGAATGAATGAACATAGTGTGTCCCATAAATGGCAAAAAGTCTAGTGGTCCTTAGTGGTCCATAAATGGAAGCCCTTGTAAAACTCACTTGGTAAGCATGATTCACTGAAATCTGCTCTTCCTAACTTACACTCTGTACATATTATTATTTAATATCTAAATTATTATTTCATTATCTTTATCTTCTAATCATGAATTCCACAAACTTTTCCATTTAGAATATTAAAATTGTTTCAATATATTTTCAAATATTGAAAATATATTCTGGGTCCCGAAAGAACAGCTCCAACTTCCTCCACTTGCAAAGCTAAGAACTGCGAGAATAATCGTACCCCGAAACTAGTGAACCGACGTTTTCGGATTCTCGTAATGTTCTGCTTCCTTAAACGCAAGAGACCCACAGGTGGCACTGTCTTGTCCTTGGCCCCGATGATTCTTTTTTCTTGAATTGCTTTATTAGTACCAATTTTTTAAAGATTTATAACGCGTTGGCGAGAGTCAGTGCTATAACCAAATTATAACTTTCCATTCATTAAATTTATTGCCATCATATTACTGGTAAAAGACATTACTATCTTTAGAAAACAAAACAATTTGATTTTCGTTTCTTTGTCTGTGAAACAATTTTTTACATCGACCTATTGATGATCTGTAATTTTTTTTCTTAATTACATTGTCCCTGACATTCATAAAGCATCAAAGGTACTGAAATTGTGATTACGGTATTACGATAAAAGTGGCAATCAGAAAATAAATGAATGTTCAATGATTTTTAATTGTTTGGCATTACTAGACATGTTTTCCTACTGTGTAATTATTCATCATGACACATCAGTTTGAAAAATCTAACAATGCACTGCTTTTTACTTCTCGCTTTCACTTTGTAGAAGAACGAGGTGCAACAGAATTGCACGGTCTTTCTCGTGCTAACTTGGTTTCTAATTTATTTGGTCTGGGCTAGCACACGGACTTGCTCCATCCTATTGTCAGCTGACATCTATACCACCCAAAATTTTTTTAAAAGTTTTCTCAATTTTTTCGTTTCTTAAATGGTAATTTCGAAAATAGTACTTTTAGCATATTAAAGGAGAGTAAAATCTCGTCCTATATGGACATTTTCGTTGAAAAATCTAGTATCGCTTTTAAGAACAAATATTTTAAGCTCTAGCGTAATGCAAAATCTGATTCTCTTTTAGAGAGTAATATTCTGAGTATTCGAAATCTTCATTTGAAATATTTGAAACACTTTCACATCACAAAATTTAATAATGTAATGCAAATTGATGGAAATGAGCGTATTAACGACGACGTGAGAGCTAGTCAAACAATAACATTGTGTGGGGACATTTAGAAACTACGTCAATGTGCTTTGGTAACGTCACTAGTTAATTTGAATTTGAATGAGAGAGGGAAAATATATCTATAGCTGGAATTTTTTTATACTCAAATATTTTTTTAGCATGAATTTTGACATGTCCCACTTTTATGACTCGCGAGTTCGACCCATACGGCACTTAGT
>JAHLJT010002988.1:0-10620 GCA_031308135.1 Acheta domesticus | reverse complement strand
TCTGAAATTAATGTTTAGTGGATTGCTAGCAACGGAAAATGCAAATCGTTGAGTAATTTAGATGTGGCTTTATACACAATTTTATTTATTTGTCAAAAAACAGTAAAAACTGTATATGACGTGTGGGGAAAGAAATTTATCTGCGCACATTTTCTTGAGGGCCAGAATTTAATTTAAAAAAAACACGAAAAAATGAATTTAGAAAATAATTATTTTAGAAAAATAAAATATTTGAAAAATGTTTTTTCCCGAGTTATAGAAAATCAATTTCAACTGTAAATGAACTACAAGCAAAAGGAGTGCTCAACAAAACGTGCGCACAGTGAAGCTACATTTACGTCCAGAAGCAAAACAAGGGGCCATCTCAGCATTTGCTCAATGGATCAGGGAAACTGGACAAAAACCTGATCGAGATGGGGGTCATTGACCCGGAAGCTGAAGTACATTACTTGTTACAGGCGTATTAAATATTTTTTTAAATGTATACAATGCAAACATAAACTAATTCATTATATATCTTTGTTTTGTTACATTAAACATTATTTTTCTTTTTCACGATCAGTATAGTCTCTAATTGTATAGAAACAGTTTTGCAGCAGAAAAGATTTTACTTTTAACTTAAATTTGTGTACCGACTTTAATTGTTTTATGTCATCTGGCAATGCGTTGTAAAGTAACGTACATGTATTGTATGTTGATTTCTTGTACTGAGCTGTTGATACTGACACTTGATGCACGTGATTTCTACGGCGTGTGTTGTAATTATAAATATCAATATTGCATGAAAATATGTTCCCTCCGTTAAGTAGGTCATTTTTGACAAATATTACAGATTCGTAAATAAATAGACAAGGCAATGGTAGGATTCCCAGCTCAATGAAAAGAGGCTTGCAGGAATCACGTGGAAGGCATTTTTTCATTATTCGAATAATTTTCTTTTGCAATCTGAAGGTCTGAATACTACAGGATGAGCTTCCCCAGAATATTATGCCATATCTCAGGCGGGAATGCACATTTGCAAAATAAACGCAACGAGCTGCATGAAGGCTGACAGAATTTGAAAGAATTCTGAATGCATAGCATAATGAACTTAATTTAGTGTTTAATTCTGTTATATGTACATTCCATTTGAGGTTTGATTGAATTGAAAGACCTAAAAATTTTGTTGCCTCAACATCAGCTAATTGCATATTGTTCATTTTCAATGGAACATGCGATTTCCGATTTGAGATGCAAAAATGCATTGAAACAGTTTTTCTTTCGTTAACAATTAATTTGTTATTATTAAACCAATTTGAAACTTCTGAAATTGTACTATTTACTGCTTCTTTTTTGCAAAGAACATTCGTGTCATCAGCAAACAGAACCGTTCTTCCATTTTTAATAGACGAGGGCATATCGTTTACATATAACAGAAAGAGAATAGGACCTAAGATCGAACCTTGCGGGACCCCATGCACAATTGGCAAAGAATTGGAAATATAAGTATGTAATGTCCTTTCCTGCCAGTATGGTATTTCTACTCTTTGAGTCCGATGTTTAAGGTAAGAAGTTATCCAATCTAGGGCAATACCACGAATTCCATACGAAGGTAATTTTGAGAGCAAGATCTTATGGTCAATAACGTCAAAAGCTTTCGAGAGATCTAAGAATATTCCAATGGGTACTTCATTTTGGTCTATTGATGAAGCAACATCTTTGAGAAAAGAAAAAATGGCAGTTTCCGTAGATTTTGATTTTCTAAAACCGTGTTGTGAGTCTGAAAACGCTCTGTTTTTCCTGAGAAAAGTTTCCATTCGTAAGTAGAAAAGCCTTTCTAATATTTTTGAGAAAACTGACAAAAGAGAAATTGGCCGGTAATTTTGAATATCATTTTTGTTCCCTTTTTTAAAAAGTGGCTTAATTTTTGCTGTTTTGAAAATATCTGGAAATATTCCTGTACATAAAGAAGCATTGAAAATGTGAGTTAACGGATGTATAAAGGCAGGTGCACAAGTTTTTAATAAACAATCCGGAAATTCATCTAAACCAGATGAATATTTATTTTTTAGTTTACTGACTATTCTGAGGATTTCGTTGGGAGAAGTTTCGGAAATAAACATCGTATCTGAAATTTTTTGGGAAGTGTAAAATGTTGAATTTTGTGATTTTAGTCCCTTCGTGAGATCAGACGCAATTCTGGAAAAGTGTTTGTTGAAGAGATTGGCAACTTTTTCCGGATTACTCGTTTCTCTTTCATTATCCTTTAAAATAACATTCTCTACAAGGTATCGAGATGATGTGGTTGTATTTTTTACGATATCCCACATTGCTTTAGTTTTGTTACTAGCGCTCAAAATGTCCTGACTATTTTTCATTATTTTTGCCTGAACTATTACTTTTCTTAAAATTCTTTTATATTCTCGGAAGTATATATGGAAACCGGGTGATACGTTATGATGTTTAGAAATAAAGTAAAGCGTACGTTTGTTTTTACACGATGTTCTAATTCCTTGTGTGATCCAAGTATTACTTTTGCTTGAAATGTTTAATTTTCTCTTTTTAAGAGGAAAGCACGCGTTAAAATGAATTGAAAGCTTGGAGAAAAATAAATTATATTTTTCATTTGTGTCAACAGCGTTATAAACTGCGTCCCATGATTCCTTCATCAAGTAGTCCGTAAATAATTTTATATTAACTTTAGTGAATGCTCTGCACATGCGTGTATTATTTATTGTGTCAGTGTTTATGTTCTTAGTAATTGTAAGAATTTGTGCATCGTGGTCACTGTATCCTAGATTATTCGTTATTATTTCATATGTAGTTGTGGTTTTGTTAATTATAATTTGATCTAATGCTTTTTGTGATTTAAGCGTATTCCGTGTAGGTACATTCACTGTATCTAAATTAAAAGAATGAAGTAAATTGAGAAACTGCTCTTTTTCGTGGGATTCGCTCAGAAAATCAATATTGAAATCTCCACATACAACAATGGATTTAAAAGAGAGTTTACTAATTTTGTTCAGAATTATCTCTAGATTTTCCAAGAAAGTGAAATAATCTGAAGCTCGCTTTGTTGGAGGTCTGTAAATGCAAAGTAAGATAATTTTGAGCGTAGTAAGATGTACTACTGTTGTTTCAAAAACTTTTTCAACTGCATATAAATTGAATTCTGACAAGAAGGTAGAATCAATATAATTTCTTATGTAAATACACGAACCTCCGTAAGCAGGGCCCTTATTTGATTCCCTCGCCTACAATACGATCCTGCAAGGTAAAAGCTAGGAATTTGGAGTGTGTTTATATCATTTTGAGACAACCAATGTTCTGTAAAGCAAAAAACATCTATTTGTCTTAGATCACATTGTAATGCTGCCTCGATAAATTCAATTTTATTTGAAAGAGATTGCACATTATGATGCATTATTCGAATCTTTTGCATGTACCTACACGGATGTTTTTCTGCTGCATCTGACTGTAGTTGCTATTATTTATTTCATTTTTACCTCGAGTGCGTGGTCGAAGGAAGTATCGTGTCCCAGCAGTGACAAGAGGTGAGGAAGGAGGGGTGACAGATGTAGAGGAATGAATAGTGGGAGAGGTAATACACGGATTAGGTTCAGGGGATAAGGTAATTGGGTCCAAAGGGGTCCCAGGGGATGGAAGAGAACTAGGAGATGTGGGTGGGGATGGGTCTTGGGCAGGACACTGCCAAGTTTGTGAAATGATGTGTTTTGCAAGCTCACTACCGAGTGCATGTTTTCCGACAAGGTTCAGGTGAAGACCATGTCGGGTGAAGTGTTTTTCTGAGAGAAAGTTTAGCTTCAAACAATTTAACATGTGTGCCTCTCAGATGCAGTTTCAATTGGTTGTTTGCGTGACTAATTTCTTTGCATAGTGTTGGTTTGTTTACCAGAAGGGCAGAGTCGAGACTACAATGTTCGTGTTTTGGGCGGCACGTTGTAATTTGTCAACATGTTCTTCAGGCGTAAAGTGACCACCCAATTAATGTCATTCTGCCCTCCTATGATGATGACTGTTTGGTGACGGTTTTTGTGTGCGTGTCCAACTCACTGGTCACGACGGCAAACCTCCCGTTAGGTTTAAACACACACATGGCAGAGAAATTGGTTGGGAGTTTTTCACTGAGCAGGGAGGAGATTTGTCGCCCATGGCTATCTGCTTTGATGGGCTCAGTGGAATGTCCTTGTTTTCTTGTGAGCCAGTTTGCGCAACTCTACGTGTCTTTGTTACTTTGCGCTTGCTAGCCTGTTTGCGTTGGTTTGTGAATGGACGTGTCTGTGAATGGAGGCTCAAAATCTGTTTTGAGTCGTGATTGGTGGTGGTGATTGTGTTTTTGCTTCCGCGAATGGACGGTTGGAGGTTTTTGCGGTGTTGCCTATTTTGTTCAACCGTCTGTGTTTTGAACGACCTCTTCGAGCCTTCGATATGTTCATCTAAATTACTGTTGATGTGTGTGAAGTTTTTTCATAAGATCGGTTTTGAGAGTGTAGAGAGTAGAAAGTGTATAGCGATTAGATTAGATTATACCAGAGTTTAAAAATCACACTAAGAACCAAAAATGCTAAGTGTAGTTCATTAGAATAATGTAATATTGTGATTGTTGGAAAATAACAATGCATATTTTGTGTTATTTAAAATATTTGTAGATTTATGTATATTTATCCGTGTTATTTTCGCAATTGTGAAATGAATTTTCATTTTTTGGATAACGTCACAAACGAAAAAATAAAAAAATGAAGTTGTAAATTGTAATGTATTTTGGCCCTTGTTGCTTTATTGCTTACTACTACAACTTTTGTAGTAGTTTTGCAGAAAATTCGAAAAAACGTAAGGGCGACCTTCTTTATATACTTAGAAATCACAAAAAATGATCTAGCTATAAAGAACATGGTTTTTGCTGAAGTTAGTTAGGCACCTTAACATTAAACTAGCAAAGCCACCCGATTTTGAGAAAACTGTAGAAATGTTTTTATCGCTGAAAAGCACAAACAGCACAACATTCCTGTTGAGTGGGTTTCCCTGAAGTGAGTGATCAAGATTAATTGAAGTACTTACGTTGATGCTGGCGTCCAATTAAGCGAGTTCACGCCAGTTTCTCAACAAAAATACGTGGTAAAATTTGAAATTCTGGTAATTAACAAAGACTAGCAATAATTTATCAGCAGTTTCTGTCGTCAAGCTGAGTTTGGAATTAACTTCCGCGTGTGCTTGCTTTGCGTCAACCGGCCAACACCAGTTTTCTCAAGGAAATACATGGCAATAAATTCGAAATTGTGGCTATTAAATAGCATAAATTATTTGGCAGTTTTTATTCGAGTGAGTTGACAAGGCTACTCCACCTTGACGTAGCTGAGGGGAAGCGGTTAGAAAAGGGCGGATGGATCTCGGAGCGGAGTGGTGAGGAGTACCGCGAAGAAGACAAAATTTCGGCCGTGACCGCACTCTGGCCTCTGTGCCCCAGAGACGGAATACTCGAGCGCGCTACTAAATTGAGTATGTTAATACACGAGGCTGATTTGAGAGTGAGAGAGGGGCATGCGAAACGATAGTGGTGCCTGATGATGGAGATGTGGTTGAAAGACAGATAAGGCAACAGCGAGTTAAGACCCCGATGAATGAAAGACTTCTGGGAACCTGTCTTTCTCACTTCAAAATGCACAAGGTGGGAGCAGGATGTAAAGATTGGCATCCAGGAAAGGAGCTAAGTGATTTTCCTCAAATTACACCAGAAAGGGCATTGGTGGATGGCTGTTCTCCTTCGCACATATTTGTGACGAAATTCTCTTGTGCAGATTTTTGTCACATTGTTAATTTTTTAAATAATATTTTTAGTAGTTCATTCATCGGGGTCTTACCTCGCCATTTGCCTTAAACAAATTGTACTTGAGCACTCGACGTAATTTGCAACGTAATCGAAATTGTAACTTACTTTCTTCAAATGTGCTTTCCCAAGCGCCGTATGTTCTTCGCCAAACGTACTTCTCTCCACCCAAAGGATACGCAAGTGTTTGGCCATGACCATGAGAAGCTCGCGGTTTGGATTGAAGCTTCGAGAATGACGGATTCTTCCGTGAATCCCAGAGCGATCAACAGCGGGTCGTAGGTAAGAAACGTGGTGACGGCGGTTGTTCCGCCCGCGCGAGCTTTGTTGAAGGGCTTTTGTCCCCACAACTCAGGGCTGGTCGGGAACATGGTTTCCCTTCGTGCCGTGTGCAGGATGCGCCTTCCACCGTCTGCGCCCCGTCCTCGGCCGCCTTCTCCCAGGCCAGGAGCACGCGCGAGCAGTGGTGGAGGAGCCATAGAATGCTCACGAGCATCAAGGGCCCCTTCGGAGGGAAAGGCTGCGTGTCGCGCGCCCACACCAGCACCCGCGCGCCGGAGCGAAGCTGCCGCTCGACAATGAAGTTGTTCACCTGCGGAGGAAACGCAAATGGACGGCGAGGAGACGCTCCAGACGTCGTCAATGGCTTTTCCTCTGTCGTGCTCCTCGTGAAGGAATCGATTCACTATCGCAATAACATTGAGAATAACACAAGTTCTTGAATGACATGGCGTCTTATCGGTAAGAATAATAAACTTATCTGAACATTTAGGATCGTCACGTTGCTTAACGCAATGCGCTTCATGTTGATGCGCTACATGCTCCGTGTTGCAGCGACTCCCGCAATATTGATGTCACATTAATATTAGCTGGGACATCGAGCAGAAAAATAAGATAAAAGAGTAGGCGAAAGACACAAAGAAGGAGAAATAAGGAAGCTATAAACAGAGATATGAAAGAGAAAAAGATAATAATGGAGAAAAATAGGAGAAGAAAAAAAAATGGAAAAGAAAAGAGAGGAAAAAGAAAAATAAGTAAAAAAAAACAAACAAGGGAGAAGTTGAAAGAAAGGAAAAAGAGAAGAAGAAACCAAGAGAAGACCAAGACCAAACACGGTTTACCTAACCCAATACTGTATTTTTTTGTTTGGCTCAGATAATCATGTATATTTAATGTTATTTATCTTTTATTAACCCCGGTACAATGTAGCCCCTACAGCATTGGTATTACACATTTTACAAGTAAATGCAAAGAAATAAGACGAGAAAGTAACACACAGGTGAGAAACAAACAGGTGGGAACTGAGGAGACCAGAAAAGATGGGGAGGGGAAGAAGTGAAGGAAGAGAAGAGGAAAGAGAAAAAAACTAAAAAGAAGAAAAGGTACAAGAAGGAGGGGATATAACTGCTAAGTCAAATACTATAACTTTATACTATACTGCTATATACTATACTATGTCAAATACTATCTCATAACGAATGATGACATTTTTACGTTTCTATTTCTAGCTTAACGCATCCCAGTACAGTAGGCCCTGACAGCTATTAAGTTACTACTAGCGTATCCCTGCGAGAAATCTCGCATACATACACCACCCTCTTCCTTATTTTTCCATTTTGATGTGAAGCCTGTAAAGCCTGTAATTGTGACAGTACGTGCCTGCGAGATCAAAGGTTTACGTTGTAGACACACATTGGTTACAACGTTCTTTATTTTATTGCCAGGGGGTCGAACCACACCTATACGGGAATTCGCGGGTGGCGCTGGCTCACTTACGCTACCATCGGGAAAACTGCCTTACCGCTCTCTCTCCTCTCTATCTGCCCGACCTTGGGAGTACCTGTGGGTTTACTATGTACACTAACAAGCATGGAAACAAAATACAGACACACATAAAATAACTGACATATACCCTGTTAGACACAATGGACTGTATTATCTGTATTTATATTAGAAGAAAAAATCAAGAACAAACAAAACACAAACATTTTACATCTGAATTACATGAACAAAATTACAATATCTCTGGATAGTGTCTATCGTTCTTTTTACTGAATTTCTAATCCCTCTTGCATCTTTCTCTTTCTAACATTGAAATTCCAGTCTCAGTATTCCCTCCCACCTCTCGACGTCAGCCCTAACTGAATTACGCGTATTTATTAAGTTTCTCTTTCTATACTTCTATACTCTTTCTATACAGTTCTGAACAGATGGGGTAGAATCGAGAAGCGTCGAACCAGCAAAAATTTAATAGAATGGTCAAGAAGATCTCATCCTGTGGAATACGGTGTGAGGAACGTCTCTTTGAAACATTTGGCCTCAAAAGTTTAATTTTTAAGGCTCTAGAACGCTTTGTTTAGGAGTTATTTAAAAATATCCATTCAAAAAAATGCTGACGTGCGTTGCTGGTTGCATTTTACAAGAATATTATATTGGTTTTTTAAACAAATTCTTCATATTTTTAAAGTCAAAGTGCAATTCGTCACGTCTCCGTGAAATTCTCTTTCTTTAGAGACCTATTTATAAAAAATTGTTTGTGTGTGAGATTCGCAAAAGGAAAGGAATACTACTGAAATAATATGAGACGACAATAGGAATAACTACAGTGCTTTTAGGACACAGTTGACGCCTCGCTGACTCGTCTCATTTTTGCAACGCGGCTCCGACCCTTGGACCTCTGATATTTGCATCAAGCAAAATTGAGTTCGTGTGAGCAAAGGACAACAACGTTGCCGCCATGTCGCTAAATTAGACTCGAAATAGAGGCTGCGGTAGAGCGCTTCAAAGTGAATTGACGAATGAGAATTTGTGATAAAACAGGAAGCACAAGATGATATTGTGCACATCTGGTGACGCGTCGTCGCGTGACTACGAAACTTCCAACTATTTCTAATTTTATTCGAACCTTAGAACAATTCTCCATGATATCAATACTTGATTTGTTCACTTCTCTGTGATTGGTCAAGAACCTCTGTAATAGTGAATCTGTATTGTAAAGAGGAGAAAAGGATTTGAAGTGCAAAAATTATGGCCGTTAAAATGGAGAGGGAATCTGAGAATACATGCAAAAAATTTCTGAAACAACTATATTAAGGTTAACGAAAAAAAATAGTGGAGGAAAGATGCTGAAGAATAAGAAAGAGAAAAGGTGACAAAATGTAGTAATTTCACGAAAAGTGGAATAAATTGTGTTCATTTCGCTTAATACATCCTCCAAATATATGTATTAAACTATCTATATAAAAACAGTTATAATTTTGAAAAGGTGCTGGACCGTAAAATACTTTTTCTACTCTCATTGTACATGCTGCTCATTTGATGGCTGCAACCAGTTGCATAATGATACTCATCACTAAACAGATTTCATTATGATACAGGATTTTTGACCATCACAGAGAAGATTACAAACCAAGTATTGATACTACGGGTCATATTTATAAACGTCTGCCAGCAGAGCTCCCAGGGGTCTGCCAGCTGGGGGCTTGCTGGGAGGAAGGGGGCGGCTGGAATTTGAAATCGTCCCCTACCTCTCTCCCAGGTAGCAGCGTTCTGGGGGCTAGTTTGGAGGCGCACTGGCAACATTGTTGGAAACAAGGAAATGCCTGAGCGAGTGGTACCAATATTACGCATTCGAAAGCCATTATTTACAGTCCAAATATTATTAATATAAATTAAATGAATTGTTTGTTTCGACCCACATTCCCTTTATAAATATGTGCCTTTATATAAATGTATTATGCACGTTATTATCGACGAAATGACTCTGATACACAAGTAGTTTCACCTTGTGAGAGTTGGTATAAGAATTCACCGGTTTCTTCTTGTTTTCGTGTCCCGCGTGGTCCGAGCATTGTTTCCATTGAATAGAATCAACGTGTCTCGTTCAGTTTATCCAGTGTTTCGCGAGTGCTTATCCAGTGTTTCGTGTGAATTAAAAATGTTGAAAAAGAAGAGTCCGCCCTTCACGGAGACAAAAGTTTTATCATCACGGGTACCGGTCTTCCGCGATTATCTGGCTTTAATAATGCATTCATTAAAGGGTACAGGAATTCTACGACCGTTCTTTTCTGAAATCTATACCTTTCCTGAAATTGCCTTTCAGAAAAAATGTTCTAATGGATTCGCCAAATTTCGAATGAACCTACGTGGCAGTCGTCTCCCCCTCTCTACAACATCCTGCACGAATTCTATAAATTCATACAAATCATCCATATCCTGAAACAATACCATGTCCGCAAAAAAAAAACAACTAATATTCAAAGTCAAGCCTCAATCCACAAGATACATAAGAACTTTGCTTTATATTCTATTACCTTGATCTAAAAAATGTTAGCAGTGTCGTAATCAGATTTCACGTCAATCTTGCAGGTTATGTTGCCGTATGTAAAAAGAACGGTCCAAAAAAGAAAGCTAAAATTCGCTGTATATCCGATTGACAAGTCCAAAACGTGTGCTAGGTTGCCGTAAATCAAGAAGAAGGTCCAAAAATCATGCAAAGTCGGTAAAATACGAATATAGTAGAACACAACAACACACGGAGGGAGTAAAATCACATGTGGGGGCAGGCTGGGGGACTCCTGGCAGGACCAGCATGCCGCTGCCAGCAGAGAGCCGCTGCTGGGGGCTTGCTAGGGGCCAGCTAGCGCTGGGGGCCGTTCATAGATCGCAAAACCGAACCCTGGCAGCTGCTAGGCTGGTGAGGGCCTGCAGGCGCCCTGGCAGAGGTTCATAAATTCGGCCTAAATGAATATACGAAATGAAATCTTTTAGTAGTGCGAGTGTAGTCCATGGGGCGG